>BPUM01000977.1:0-299414 GCA_020521455.1 Prunus kanzakura
AACCTTGTAGCAGTAGGTCTCTCTCTCGATGATGAAAGAGGCTTTCGCCTTGTCATCCTCGTGCATCAGGATTTGATTATAGCCCGAGTAGGCGTCCATGAAGTTGAGCATCTGATTACCGAAGGTGGAATCAACGAGTTAGTCAATTCTCGGCAATGGGAAGTTGTCTTTAGGACATGCCTTGTTGAGGTCAGTGTAATCGACGCAAACTCTCCACTTGCCTTTTTCTTGTTTTGCCACAAGAACAACGTTGGCCAGCCACTCCGAGTAGGAGACCTTTTCAATGAAGTCGACTGCTAGAAGTTTGTCGATCTCAGCTTCAATGATTGCGACCCGCTCTGGGGCGAAGTTGCGTCTCTTCTGTGCCACTGGCTTGATGGCAGGGTTGATGTGGAGTCGATAACAAATGATGTTCGGGTCGATGCCAGGTATGTCTGATGGTGACCATGCGAACATGTCCTTGTTGTTTTGGAGGAAGGTGGTCAGCTCCACCTTCTCGTCTGGGCTTAGGCTCAAGCCAATCCGTGCTTTTTTGTTTGGCTGGTCAAGATCCAAGGGTATTAGCTCGACGTCCGCTTCGAGTTTCCATCCTTCTTCAGGAGAGACCTCCGGGCGGATTTCCTCAACTTGGTCCTAATGCTTTGATTGCTATAAGGGGATAGTTATTCCCTTCCCCTTATGGCTTGCTCGGTTGCTAGGAGTAGGATCTGGTTGTTCTGCTTCCTCCAGATCTGCTTGATTCACAGGGAGAAACTGTTTTGGCTTGCTTTTCTTCAGCCCTTGAGCTGAGCATTTCCTCGCCATTGCCTGGTCGCTGTTGATCTGGCCGACACCGCCCCCAGGAATTGGGTAGCAGATTTTCTGATCAGTGGCGGAGGTGATGGCGTTGATCTTACCAATCCATGGTCTGCCCAGGATGCCATTGTAGGGTGAGACTTCATCAATGACCATGAATGTTCGTGAGCTGATTACAGGTGGGGAGTAGACGTCGAGATCTATTGTGCCTACGGTAACCGTCGTTGCGCCATTGAAGCCAGTCAGCGACCTGGCTGATTTGTTGATCTTTGCTTCTAAGCCCATCTGCTGGATGACAGCCAACTGCATGATATTGGCTGCGCAGCCGTCATCCGCATGGATTCGGTCGACCATGGCCTGAGCGATTTGAATGCTGACGACAAGGGCGTCGTTGTGTGGCATATCGAGGCCGATCAGATGTTTCTTCTGGAAGCCGATCACAGGGTCGTCTTCCGCCGGTGGAAGGTCGGTCGAGACTTGGGAGACCACAATGGCCTGTTTGATCTTCCTCTTCTTTTCTTTGCTAGTCAGCCCAGACTCATCGAAGCCGATGAGGATTGTGTTAATCCTTATGACCTTCTGAGGTGGCTCCTTGGTTGGTGTTGCGATCCTCTATCCGCTGGATGGCTTGCTTCGCAATGAACTCCGTGCAGTGACCTTCTCTCACGAGTTCCTCAAGGTGCATTTTCCAAGCAAAGCAGTTGTTTGTTGTGTGTCCGTGCGTCCCATGGAAGGCACAGTATTTTCTGGTATCCCTCTTGTCCGGATCTCCCTTCAAGGGCGACGGCCTTTTTGCCCAAGGTTTGTCCTTCACTTGGGATAAGATTTGGTGTATGGGGATGGAGAACTTGGTGTGTCTCTCTCCTGCCGTAGCATCCTCTTTTGGGTGCGACCTGCGCTTGTCCTTGTTCCTGTTGTCGAACCCGTCGTTCTTTTGGCCTTCCCGCTTGGTTGGTTGATCTTCCTGCTTAGTAGACTTCTTTGCGGCGATTCGATCATCATCCCAGAGCGCATAGCGTTCCGCGGTTGTGAAGACCTCTGCCAGAGTCTGACTGGGAGCGATAGTCAGCTCGCGGTATAAGTCGTGTTCAGCTGGAAGGCCTTTCTTGAAAGTAGAGGACGCGATCCGGTCGTCACATCCTACGATGTTGGCCTTTTTTGCTTTGAATCTCTTGATGTAGTCTCGAAGGGATTCGTCAAACTTCTTGCGTAGGTTGAACAAGTGGTCGGGGTTCTTCTTGATTATCCGGTAAGACGAGTATTCTTTGGCGAAGACGTATGCCAGCTCCTTTAAGCTGCTGATCGACTCGGATGGTAGGGTGTGGAATCAATCTTGAGCTGCTCCCCACAGGGTCATCACAAACACCTTGCACATCAACGCGTCGTCGGCCTTGTGGAGGATCATGACACTTTTGAAGTGTTTTAGGTGGCTCTCGAGATCGGAGTCCCCATTGAAGGGTGTAAACGAAGGCGTTGAGAACCGCTTCGGGGGAGCCCCCTGCTCAATTTCGACAGTGAAAGGCGTGGAGTTAGCTTGGTCCATCTCCTTGTGTAGGGCATCTTCGAAGTTCCCGCCGGTTTTCGAGTCTCGAAGTTGGTCATTCACAAGCTTCTTAATGTCTTCTGCACACATTGCCGGTTGGACAAGTTGGCGACCCTCGCGAATTGGGCGACGCTGATTGTCCTCCTCGTTGATTCGCAAGGTCGAGCTTCTCGGCTGCGTTGCCTAGGCTGCGTGTTGGTGGACTGCACTTGCGAGTGATTCTCCGTAGCTTGTCAATGAGAATCGGTTCTTCGAGAGTGAGTAACGGAGCGCCTTTCCTCGCCATCCTCACCGTGAAGGTTGTCAGGTTGACCTCCCTGGGAGCCTAGCCTTTGAAGAACATTCCTCTGCGGGCCCAGGCGGGTGCGGACGTCAAGTCGTCGGCCCAGCCTTCCTCGCAGGTTGCTCTGAGTGTGGCTTGCGGATGCTTGTGACATGTTGGCGAGCTGATCACGTTGTTGTCCCTCTCCTTGTCTGCTCATTCCTGCTCAACCTGCTCGGCACCCTTCGATCTGCCTGTTGGCACAGTCCTCTATCCTTCTCTCTTCGCCCAATGCTCCAAGGCCAAGGTTTTGAGCTAAGTTTATATGGTTGAGGAGCTGGTCAACTTTCTGAGCTAGCTGGTCAACTCTCTGATTAAGGTCTGCTTGACTTCGTGGATCGGGAGGAGAGAAGTGCGTGGAGCCCAACTGCATACGAGCTAGGGTTTCATGGGAGGTGTATGCGGGAGCGTGCGTCGAGCGTGGAGGCAACGGAGGGAACGCTTGAAGTTGCTCCAAGATTGGGCCTAAGTCGGCGGTGGTAACGAGCCCACCTTGATGGGAGGTTCCACCATGCTCAGCGGTGGAGCCACGAGGATGGCTAGATTCGGCCAAGGGGCCTTGGGTTGACATGGCGACGTTGAGGTAGCCATGATAGGAGGTTTGCGGGCCTCGCTTGAAGGGCCATGCGTCGGGCTGACCGACAGATCGTGGATCAGGTTGATTGGAGGATCGTTGATCGGGTGGACCAAGGACTCGTAGGTTAGCCACCAACCCATTTGGTATTTTATTGATCATTAATGATAAATGTAATTAGTGGGCATGATAAAAGCATGATTATATGCCAACTCCAATATCATTTGTGCCTTAATAAAATAATAGAATTACTAAATAAGGCATGTGTAATAATTCTAAATAAAATATTAATTGTTAATATTTATTAAGAGTAAACACTAATATAAAATCAGAAAATATATAATAATTATATTAAATATTAATATAATTATTGGAAAATGTCAAATAATGACAGAGAGAGAGAGAGTTTATCTCTGTTTGGACGCCATTGTTGGCGTGAGGAGGAGCTGTGCTCCACAGTAGTCGCCAATGCAACGAGACTGGATGTCACTGAAAACCAACAAATCCGAGTCCCACAATTCCAATGATGGTAGCGGCAATACTTTGTCCTTGCAGTTGCATGGCGGTGGAAGCCACGAGATCGTGCGGTTCCGCTGCAACTCCGGCAGCCAACGCTTGCGGCTGCAAGGTGGAGGAGGAGGCCATGAGACCATGTGGTGCTGTGATTCCAGTGGCGGCTGCACTGCTGCTGCATTCCAGCAGCTTCTGTACACTGCTGCTTCTTTCCAGCAGCGGCTGCGCTCTGCTGCTGCGTTCCAGAAGTGGTGGCGGTGTAGTGCTGCTGCATTCCGGCAGCGGCTGTGCACTGCTGCTGTGTTCCAGCAATGGCTGTGCCCTGCTGCTGCGTTCCAGCAGCTGTTTTGCGCTGCTGCTGCATTCTGGCAGCGGCTGTACGCTGCTGCGTGGCGGTAAGGTGCTGTTGAATGGCTCCAGCCGCTGCAGCTGGAGGATGCGAGGTGCTGGCCACCACAGAAGGTGGCTGTGAGGCGGAATCTGCTGCAATCCCTTGCGGCAGCAGCAAGTTCTCCACCATGGTGTCATGAGATGGAGGGTTGGGACCCGTCATGGTGGTACTGCTCCTCGTGCGTCTTGTATCAACCATGGTTGATGGGAGCAAAGTATGAAAAACAAGTTTGGAGCACGCTTTGAGTATGTCTCGTGCTCTCAATGAATGCACCAATTTGTGGGAGCAAATTTCCTCCCACGGGAATATTCGGTTGATAGATTCCTTCGTCTTCTCCGCTTCTCTTTCTCCCTGCAAAATGAATAGCAATAAGAGGACCACACACGGGGGGTGTTGGCCAAAGGCCCTCCGATGCCTAAGTCAGTTCAATCGATCTATAGAGAAACGATAGCTAAAATAGGGTACGGGAATATGTATGTGTGGTGAAAACCGGGTGGCCGGAGCCTTGTGTAAAAGGGAGAGAGAGAGTGGCGACTAGGGTTTGTGAGAAATAATTTCTGCAGAGATTTGGTAGTAATTTTACACGTACCTCAACCCTTGTATGTGGCTATCCTTTTATAGAGGTCTCGGGAGTTAGGGTTTCAGAGGAATAATTTCGTAGATGGAAGGAAATTATTCCTCCCCAATTTGGCGAGATTTGACTAATTAAGGATTTGATTTATATCCCTAATAAATCAAATCCCTAATTGTGGTAATCAAATCAATCCTTAACCTAATTAGGTAACATTCTATTTAATTGGGTAACCCCCAATTAATTGAATAATTCCCAATTAGATCAAATAATCCCCAAATGGAAGGAATTATTTGACCTAGGGTTATGAATTAATTCAGTTTCCACAAGCATTTTAAAGGATTACTATAAAAATAAAAATAAAAAGCATTTCGAAGGAATATGCAAATGCACTAGGTATAAGAGGCTTAGGGCCTATTTGGAACTACCGAATAAATCATCTTAGCCATGTACCCTCATCTCTTGAAATTGCATTTTTGTGTTTTCAACAAAATTTAAAGCACTTACAATATCTTGAGTTTTGGTCTAAAATATTTGACAAACAAAATTGGTACATCCTATAATTTTATGCATCAAAATCAATGAAAATACAAACTCAAAAGACATCATTGTAATATAGTTACTCTCTGCATCGCCATGAAATTGTTGGTCAGGTCCATGATAGCTGTTTCATCAAGTAATTTAGCCTCTTTAATTTAACTCATCAAACTTGTAATAGAGGCAAAATGAGAGCCCATCCAGTTGTACAAGCTTGATTAAGTCCTCTATTCGTCTCAAGTTCCACAGAAGCTAACAACTCTTTGAGTTCAATTTTTCAAATTAAGTTTAACTCATTACGGCCCTTAGCAGAAGCACTAACAAAATTCACAATGTTAGTCAATATTAAAAAAAACTTCATGCAACTTTCACATCTGTAGCTGCGCCATTTAATATTAATTGCAAGCGATGAGCAAAGCAATGCAGATAGTATGCATATGGACGATCTTGAAGAAACAACGCTTGTAAGCCATTTTATGAACCACATATATTACAAGCACCATCATACCCTTGACCACGCATGTTTTCCACTAGAATGTCGTTATTACCGAGCATTTTGCATATCTCATTTTTAAGAGTCAAAGGAATTAGTGTCTACAACACTCATTGAAAAAGCGCACATGAATCCATCACAATCAACAAATCTTATAATATTAGTCATTTGTTCCTTATCAAATTCATGAAGTGATTCATCAACAATAATCCATAATTTGCTCTTCCCAAGTTCGTTACAAATTGTCTTCCTCACCTTGTAAGCAAAAATATGCAATATCTATTTTTGTTCGTCATGGGCAATATACTAAGCATTTTGAGGAGCCTTATCTAGGACAACTTTCTCAAATTTTATATCGATTCTTGCAAAAGACTTTACGATTAAATGAAATTGTCCCAATTAGATGAGTCAATGGATTCATTGAGGACTCGAAAAGCCAATGCTTGATTTGCTAGATACCTAATGCCCTATATTGTGGTTGTGTTGACCAACGCAAATCTCACGGCCTGGTGCTCCAGGGCGAGGGGATCTGCGTCAACATGGGTAGACCTTCTTTGGTGTGGTGCGGTTATGCATGGGCGTGTCAGCACGGTTTACCGTGCATTTGAGGATGATGCGATTGGGTGAATAGATGAGTCGTGCGCCTGTTTGAGTCTGACTTCTAATTAGAGGGACTGTGGCCGAGAGAGGAACTGATCTCGGTTGTCAGGTTCACGGCCTGAGCTACAAGGCCGTTAATGGTGGTGTTGATGATAGGTTTTTAGGTGGTGCTCCGGCGCGCTGCTGGGTGGCAAGGGTCGTATGATATATTGATGAATGGATTTTCCTACAAACTGCCACTACTCCTAAGAAAGCTAGTAAAAGTATTGAAAATGAATTACAAGAAGATAAATGACAGGAAGTAAATGACATGAAAATATAATCTGCTTCGTGGGAGGCTTGTGTTTGGTCTTGCACCCTTTAAACGTAGTTGAAGCCCGGTATTTATAGGGGAGGTCCTGAGAAGACAATCAGGCTGAAAATCTGCATGATGAGGTTGATCAGAGATAGTGGGTAGTCAAACTGACGTTTGGGGATGTGAAGTATGGTGGTGTGACCCCCATAAATCCCGGCCGCCGCCCTGATGGTGGGCTCTATGTCTCAGGCCTTGGAGGAGCATTTAATGTCCTGGTCTAATGGTTGGTGACTTAATCCTACAAGTCGTAAGATTTTCGCACCTAATCGCCCTGATTTTACTCACCATATCCTGACTTCAATCACTTCCTCTCTCCTCTTGCACCTTAAATGCTCTTACGTGACGTGGGTCTTCTGCTATAATTAGAGGCGTTACTTCATTAAATGAAGCGTGGGACCTTGACGCCACGTGGTGACGCCACTTGACTTTCCTATCTTGGCCGTGTATCTGAGGAGCTATCACTCCCTTCGTCCTCGGCCGAATTCACGGAGGCCGTTCTAGCTTTGTCTTCACAATTCACCTTTGTCTTTACGAAAGAAAGCGAACAACGACTTGCAACGTTCGGCTTATGGGTAGGCGCTAGGGCCGAGAGGAAGTTCCTTCGGTCAGCTTCATCGGTCGAGATTTATTAGGTACAAACAGGTTGTAAGTAGACCCGGCAATATCGGACACGACCCGTTAACACGAGACGAATTCGCATGAAAATAACAGTATTTGGGTCGAGCTTAATGGGTCGGGTTGAAAATGGGTTGACCCGTTAGTCACCCATTAAGCTAACGAGTTGGGTCAGTATCATTCGCGAATAACCTGTTAACCTGTTAAGAGCAAGGGCATTTTTGTAATTTTAATTCTAAAATTAACCTACCTTGAATTGAAGTTCTCCTGTCTAAGTCCTTACACCGCCACTCACTCTGTGTTTCTCTCAAGAGAAACAGAAGCTCTCACTTCCTCTCTAGATCCAAACCAAACCATCAAGCATCAACTACCTTTCTTTTTCTTCTCCAACGAAAAGGAATGAAAATCTCAAGTCATTTGAGAGTTTTAATTGTCATTTATGCATTATATTAATACCAAAGTGAGTTGGAAGGATTGCTTTCTACCGTATGTCCTTCCCTTATCTTTCTTTTGTTAGCAAAGTAGGCTTAAGTTAAGATTCATTCAATGAACATCCTTTATTTCATAGTTTAATGGCTTCTGCCTGAGCTGAGGGCATCCAGTCTTTATCAACTTGCTGCTCTATTTTATTAATTTCCACTTCGAAAGTTTGTTATATCACTCTTGCTTTTATCTGATAAATATCCCCATAAACTTTTATTAATTTCCACTTCAGAGTTAGAATATATGCATTATTTTCTACTTTCCTATTTTCTTTGTTTTATTTATTTGTTGGTTTAGATGAAGACTTTATGTGTTATTTTCTCATTTTTTGTCTGTTGTGTTTTTCTTCCTCACAAAGATATTGCATAATTGGTGAAAATTGCAATTTTGAGATTATGTTCATAGAGGATTGAAGTTTTGAGATTAGGTTCATGGAGGAGGCTCTAGAATTATTCCTTTTCTCTTTAACATTTTGTTTAAAACTTGTTTCAATTGAGATTAATTTGAAACTCATATTGTCTAAGAGTTATTTTGTTTGCCAATGTGTAATGTGTAAGACTTATTTAAGGATTTCAGCTTTATTTGTATTATATCTCTAATTTGAGGTGTTTTCATTTAATAATTTGTTAAAAAATATTGTTTATTTTTTAAATGGGTGAAACGAGTTAAGCGGGTGAAGCTGGTGAAAAACGACTCATTACCCATAACGGGTCATGTCGTGTTATTTGCGAATTTGTACGGGTCGTGTTTGGGTCTAGTTTTTTTGACCCATTAGCTTAATGGGTCGTGTTCGTGTCAACCCGTTAAGAAAACGGGTTGACTCAAACACGACCCGTAACCGTACAAAAAGAGTGCTGCTATTTCCACCCACCTGTCCTATTTTCCCACCCACCTTATTTTCAAAATTTTAAAGACAAATTTACCCATTTGTAAAATGACTTCTAAGGACAAAAACCTCAACCCCATCGACGACTATGAAGGGATATACCCAAATGTAGCGTCGACTCCCATATACACTGAGCAGAAGAGGAAACATACAATACAATTCATATAATTGATAAAGAGTAAATTGAATGTGCATGGAAAAGCAAACCTGCATAAAGAAGAAGACTGCACATGCTGAAATTCGACAAAGCGAAGTTGCAGAGCGAGCAAAATTCCGAAAATATAAGTGCAATTGTAGGCCACATACAACCTCATGGAATAGCGTCCGGTGATCAAAAGCACCAAAACATAAAGCAGAATCAAGCTGATTATAAAAGACAACCTCCCCAACTAGATATTCCTGCGTGGGTTATGGGTTAATAATTTGATTTGATCACTTGATTTTTGCAAATGTTTTTTTGTCTCTCTCGAAGAACTTAAAGTATTTCCTTGATTCTTGTTAAACCCACAAGTGATCCACGTCGGTGGCAGGAGGAGATGGGGGTGGGTCATCGATGAGGGAAGTTTGTGCTGGGTTTGGGTTTGGTTTTTTTTTTTTTTTTAAGTTTCAAGTTTTTTTGCTTGAATTAATAATTAAAGGACATTTTAGGAAAAATGATGGGTGGAAAAATAGGATTGTGTTTTTTCAAATCTATATGGTGGGTGAGAAAATAAGGTGGGTGGGAAAATAAGACAGGTGGGTGGAAATAGCAGGACTCGTACAAAAATGACCCGTTTGCCTACTCTAGTTGTAAATTGCAACCTATTGTCCATCACGTTTTAATTTGATTACTTATCTCTCTCTCTCTCTCTCTCTCTCTCTCTCTCTCTCTCTCTCTCTCTCTCTCTCTCTCTCTCTCTCTCTCTCTCTCCCACCGTTACCCTTCAACTGCTAAATCATAGCCAGATGCTTCTCAACCGTCCAATGGCTACCCCAAGACCTATCTATATTTTCTTGTTTATGAATGTTGACTTCTAAATTACAGATTGTCATCCGATGTTAAGAAGGTTGTAATGGGAGATGGGTGTTTCACAAACAGGCCACATCAAATATTGATATTGAAAAGGTTGATTATATTGGGTATCATGTTGGTTCTCAGTTATGGATCTAATAAGCCCCATAAGATATTAAGATTAGATAATTATTGATAATGATGATCAAGTTTCCTGGTTGCAACAATGTATTGAGCTATGAGGATTTGGTTTAGTTGTTGTGACTAATGCCTGTTGATGGGTGTGGCGTTGGGGGAGGCATTGGGTTGGGTTGTTGGGACATTTTCTTTTCTTTTTTTCTTAATTGTTTTATTTTTCTAATTTTATTTCAATGGATATAAATAAAGTCCAACTGTAGAAAAGAATAATTATTTTCTTTCTAAAATGACACATAGCATATTTTAAGTGACAGTATCACAGTTGACATGATGTAACCATACTACTCTATAATTTTTCTGATAGTTGTCAATTAGGCTATTTTTTGTTAATAAATATATCATATATCTTCTTCATATTAGTGGGACATGTGAATTTGTCTTTTGATCCTTTAGGTTACAAAATACATTACAGAAATTTTAATGGTAAATTTATTAATGTTTTCTAACCTTTGGACCATCTCTTATTTTGTTCCACACACTTCGAAACATGTAATTTGCTTCGCCTTATGAGATATGGGCCTTTTGCCTTTGGTTTCATTACTAGGCGGGAAGCTGCTACAATAAGGGGGTATGAGTGAGGCATTTAACCTAACCATGTGTAAGTCGAAAATATTGAAGTTGAATGGTTAGATTGAACCCCTTACTCAAGCCCCTCAACCATAACCCCACATTGTAGCATTTCCGTTCCTAGGCCCTCACAATCGACATTGCTTCATTAGCAAGATATTGTCTGCTTTGGGCCTAGGCCCTCACATTTTTGTTCATGAGCTCAAACTTATGATATCTTGCCCAAAGACCTCTTGCTAGGAACTCAAGTGCCCACGCATAACAAGTACTTCACTTTTCCCTCCCCGAGCGATGTGTGATTGCTCCTTGATCTTGCCCCTCATTGCCTTGCATCCTTCAAGACTTACAAGTCATACGCTTTGGCATGGTGTTTTGGCCTTTCATGAGCATATTAAAATGTTTTTGTTAATATTTATTTTTATATATAAATTTTGTTGTGCATAAATATTTGCATTTTAATATAAACTATTGTTTTATTTGTTTGATCCTTGTTGAGGCCCAAAAAATCCAAGGCTAGGCCCAAATATATTTCAGGCCCAGTAAGACACCTAACTTGGGAAAAAAACCCAATTGAGGTACGCAAGAGTTCATCATATGCACTTGCACACGTGCCACGCCAAACAAATAAGCAACATGCCACGCTACAAGCTTAAGTGGGCCCAAGCCACGCGAATGCCTGGGGCTTGCTGAGCGAGTTGTGGTATGGATGGTTACGAGTTTTCATGAGGCCCATTGATGAGCCGAGAAATGAAAGTTTTGGGATGCTTGAGAGCCCCAAAACTCAAGCCTATTTCTTAAGCCCAAATATATGGGTAAGCATAAAGAGAGAAAAAAGCCCAATACTCTAGAAAAACCAGCCCAAATACTCTAGGAAAATTAGCCCATCATTTTGATAAAATAGCCCATCGCCTAAGGAGATTAGCCCATTCTCTTAATTGGCTAACCTATCACCTTAGGAAAGCCCAAGTAACCAAGAAGAAAATATCTGCAATCTCCAGCATATGGCTGGAGAAAAAAGTCTCGACAAAAGCCAAAGCTGCCTATGTATGTAGGCTGTTGGGAGGCTCCAGCACATGGCCAAGAAACAAACCCAAGGCAAACCACTTGAAGAACCAAAGGATATTAGCGCATGCATCACGCTTTAGACCAACGATCTTCCCCATCTCTTTCTCCTACCATCTCTTGCCATGAATAGGGGAGGAAAGAAGGAGAGATGGTAACCAAATATAGGAGAAAGCCATTGGAACAGCTGCGGGAAGGCTCTAGAGCCTCCAAAAATCTTGTCTTTGAGTGCTTGGACTAATGAAGATTTCACAAAAGAGGTTGAATCGAAGGAAGAGAAGAGAAATGGAGGAGAAGACTTAGCAAAATTGGAGAGAACCCATTAGGGTTTCTTGGGAAGAAGGGGCTTCTAGCGCCTATAAAAAGGGCCATCTCCTACCCATCAAACCAACCACATCAAGAGAGCAAGCATCATCTCTCTTCCTTAGAACCCACATCCAAAGAGCAAGCATCATCTCTCAGCTCTGAAGCCCAGCAATTTCGTGCCCTATTCATCCATCTCTTCCCATTTTCTCCTATGACAAGCTATTCCAAAGCTTGACAGAGTCTTCGTCAAGCTGCCGGAAACTACTCAACACACCCATTATACCCCCATCTCTCTCTCTCTCTCTTCAACAAACCCTCTTAGAATCCTTTCCCCCTTTCCTTAGACCCTCTGTTTCTCATAGGAAATCGTAGCTGTTTCTCTCTCTCTCATGCTAAACTCATGAATGCTCAGCTCCCATGCCACAAGCTTCTCATGCCAAACCACAATATTTATCTGCAAGCAACTATTAGTTTCGTTGGTGAAGAAGACCAAGGTGTTTCCTAAGGCTCAACTACCCTTTCGAAGCACACTTGGGGTTTGATTCTCGAACTCAGACACAAGGGGCGATTCCGGCCATTTTCTCTTTATTGTAACCCAGGCCCATTCATCAAGCTGCTGGAACGAAAAAGCCCCTACATAAATTGGCGACTCTACTGGGGATTAGGCCGTTATCTTCACCAATACCTCCAAAGTCGAAGACCATAAGCAATAAACCAGAGAAAATAAAGAGATAAGAACATTCTCTGTTTCTTTTTTTCTTTTTTTTCCTTTTGTTGGCTATCTACTTTGCGGAACAAGCATAATAAGGATTACTGACATGCGCCCTTTGTTTGTGTCTTAGATCTCCATTCCCAAGCAAAACAAGACCTTGTACGAGGGCTGGGGGCTTAGGCAAATCCATCATTCATGCCATTGAGCGAACTACACATGCAAACTCCAAAATACTTGGGGCTCCGTGCCAAGCAAATATATATATATATAAATGAGCCAAAATGCAGATCCAAATGACTTGGGGGCTTCCTGCTAACTAAAAAAAAAAGTCAAGCACAAGCACTTCAAAGTTTCTCATGCTAAATCAAGCTATACCTCGGTTCCAAGAGCTGTGTGAACATTATTCACATCCTCATAGCAAGTCCAAGCTATATCATTCCAAGTCAAGTTACATTCTTCCAACTCCTACTCTACAAGCGGAGAATTTCTAGCACTTGCCTTATTTCAAATATTCTTAGCCCTTGCCCTATTTCAAACATCATGCTAGTATATATGCTCCTTAACCCCCAAAGCTCAATTTATCCTTGCAACAATTCAACAAACTCATTACATCTCTGAAAGAAAACTCAAGCATCTCTGAAAGAAAAAGACATAAAGGGAAGGGAAAGCCTTGAATTATTGCATCCGTTTTGATAACCATGTACGAAAGATTGCATAAGGGTTTGTCTTTCCAGCTTTTGTCTGGTTCCATAGTCACGCTTTGCACATGAACTGGGTTTATTTTTTATTTTTCCAAGTGTAACTGCTTAAAAGTATGTGTCTTTAATTTCCTTTTACGTTTCCTCTGATCACATTCGTCTGTTTGTTCTAATTTCCGATCTTGAATTTCTTTTTAATTTTTTTTATTTTGATACAAGCGATAGTCTAAATTAATCTACAGAAAGGGAGATTTGAACATAATCAATAGGCCTAACCCACATATGGATCTTTAATTTTTCTTCTTAATTTCAAATATTATAGAAGCTTATTGTACAATTGGCTCAGAAGCAAAGCTGGTCGAGATCCACCAGCAATCTCAGCTCAACTTTATTCGGCCCTCAATAATTTTATCAGCTATATTAAATCTTATCTATATTACAATTGTTCTTTTTTCTTTTTTCTTTTTCCTTTTAGGTGCTACTTTTTTCTTTTTATCCCCTGAAGATATAGAGCATTCATACATTTAAGGTCAACACCTAGTAGGATTTGCATCACGAAAACTTTGAGCATTGTCGTGGATCAGTGGTATAAGAGAACAAGGTATTAAGGGCATCTGCTTTTAAATTATCTCTCTAAAAGTTTTATCCCCATATGTAATCAAAAACTTAAATTAATGATTTCTGCTTTCACCCTTTTTATTTTAGAATGGTTTTCCCTTCTATTTATTTCATCATTCTCAGATGATATCTCAGTTAAATTCATGCTAATAATAGGGTTTCATTTCCGTACTGAATTAGTGGACACATCATATGAATTCCACTTTCTACCAAACTACGACGCAAGTCTCGCCATTTGACCACCAAGGCAATTAGTCAAATTAAATAATTATTTTTGTGATAATTTATTCATCTGCTTAGTGTTCAAAACATTCTTTTATTTTTATATTAACATTATTAGGATTTTGATGCATGCGAAAAGGCTAGTTGTAATAATTGACTTCAAAATGAATAACATTATTAGGATTTCTTTCAATTCCAATTTTATTTTTATCCAACTTGCCCCACTTTTCATGTAACTTGCCCCCTTTTGACCTGACACTCATATAAAGTGTGAGCAATTTGTTATGTGAAACTTTATGCTTCCACCGATCTCCCTCCTAAGTCTGGACATCCGGATGGTTCTTGAAATCCTAGGACACTCATTCACCTGAAAAGAGAAGAAATCCTAGGGCAGTGTTTCCCAATCGACAGATTAATCCAACGGCTAGAGATACAAAACTATACACATAAAAAAATAAAAAAAATAAATACCGCAATGATTAACTGTACAGAAAATATAAACTGGCGGCAGTGGTGGAGCATAGAAAGTGCTCCCACCAAATCCAATAAACCTTCTCTCTCTCTTTGTAAGTGAGTTTACCTATGTGGGGGGTTTTTTTTTAGTCTGCAAAAAGAGCTCTCCATCTTCTAATTCTTCTCCTTAAGCATTTTCCAATTTCCCCAAAACAACCAGAGGTTAGACAGAGAGTCTGAGAAATTAAAAGAGGTGCTCAGTGCTATGAGTCAGTTGAAAATTAAATACCCAGAAAAAAGAGATAGGTAAAAACCATTAATCTGGATTTTACTTTGTAAAAGCTTTCTTCTTCTTCTAGCTTTTCTTTTATTTTTCTGTTTTGGTGACATAACCAAAGGCCAGAGCTGCTTCATCTTCATTTGTTGGCATTTGCCTTCTTTTTTTGGTGATGCCGTTTTCACTGTGAATAGTTTAGCGATGTAGGAAGTTTGAAAGCAAATGTTGTCCCACATTGGAGAAACCAAAAGGTTTCTCATGCTTTATAAGCATGAAACCTTAACACCAATTAAATAAGAATTGGTGGGTTGATGGGCTTGGATGGTTGGCTTGCTTAATTAATAATAATATTTAAATAATCAAGACTTGGTTGGGGTTCTTGGGGTCTCTTCAAATAGCCCGAAAATAAAATAAATATTTTTATTTTTATTTTCGGATTTCTTTTAGCAGAAGTTAGATTCAAACCAAAAGACTTATCTTTTTGTTTGAATTTTGAACAGGAATAACTGTTGTTAATTGCTATTTTGAAGGGGTGCGAGTCTGTTATAAAAGCAGAAGTCCTATGGATTATAGATAGTTGAATCCTGGGAGACAGACGCCTGTTGAACTTCAAGCACTGAGAGGAGGCGAAATTCTGTCTTTAAGACATTGCGAAATACGCAAGCCTCTATCTACAATAAAAGTCAGTTTCCTGTATTTACTTCTTATTTATACGCTTATATTGATTTTGTAGTTTGCTGCTGTCTACAATATAGAATAATATATTATCATTGTCATCTTATAATATAAGTCATTTGCTGATTTTTCCTAACAAGTGATGCCGCCAAAAAATTCTCGAATGGCTGATGCCTGTAGGGCAATGAAGCCTTTTGGCCTTTCCGAAGGTCAGACAAAGGCAGCGGTCAAAGAGCTTCTGAAAGTCTATGCGTTTAGCTGGGAGTTTATTATTGATGAAAATTACAGAGTTTTGCTGGACTTTGTTCTAGACCACAAGCCAGAGGAGGAAAAGGTTTGTTTTTACCATTTTTTTTCTTCTTCATATTTTAATAAGATTTTGCTTTTTAATTTTTTATTAATTATTTTAGTGTTTTGTTTATTCAATGCTTTTCAAGATTTTGTTTTTCTTTATTTTTCATCTATTATATATGTCATAGAAGAGAAATATTGGAATATCTATTTAAATAGTTTTTTTTATTTTGTTATACTTAATGGGCATCCTTATTTTCCCTTTAAAATGGAAAAGGATAGCTTTGATCCATGAATCAAAGGTGAGCATTTCTTGCTGTATTATGTATAATAATATTCTCTATGCCCTATATTTCTGTTTACTATTATTACAAATTATGGTTGGGTTGTTTGTTCTATGTCTCGGGAATAACTTCGATCCTCTGCGTAATTGCAACACACAACTGGAAGAAAGTCTCAATCTGATAGGTGAAGATAGTTCTTCAGATTTTTTTTCTTCTTCATATTTTAATAAGATTTTGCTTTTTAATTTTTTATTAATTAATTTAATGTTTTGTTTATTCAATGCTTTTCAAGATTTTGTTTTTATTTATTTTTCATTATATATGTCATGGAAGAGAAATATTGGAATATCTATTAAATTGGTTTGTTTATTTTCCTTGGTTTTATTGTTTGGTTACAATCTAAAATTGTTTTATTTAGTTATACTTACTGGGTATCCTTATTTTCCCTTTTAAATAGGGAAAAAGAGCTTTGATCCAATCAAAGGTGAGCATTTCTTGCTGTATTATGTATAATAATATTCTCTATGCCCTATATTTCTGTTTACTATTATTACAAATTATGGTTGGGTTGTTTGTTCTATGTCTTGGAGCTCTCATCAACCATGAAGAGAGCATAGTGTCTTTTTTCATATTATGATAACACGGAAGTTTAAGTGTTTTAGCATTTCATTTATTTTCGTGCCAGGGAGTGAGATCGAAGAACAAAGAAGCTCCATCTTATGATAAAACTGAAGTTGTTGAACTTGCAACCAAGAGATATTGCACAAGGCAACAGAAAAAACAGGCATTGTCTCCTTTGGAACACTCCACATCTTGCCTTGAAACGTCTCCATTAAAAAGGGCACGTCAGAGTAATGAGGATAATCTGTTTTCTGATTCGGAAGAATCTGAAGACTCTCAACCACTAGTAAGAAGAAGTCGCCGAAGACACCAGGAAAGAGAGGTTTTGGACTCTGGGAATAACTTTGATCCTCTGCGTAATTGCAACACACAACTGGAAGAAAGTCTCAATCTGATAGATGAAGATAGTTCTACAGATTTTGATGAAGACAGCTTGAAGTTGTTGGAAGTGGAATTGTTGAATACGGACAACAAAGATAACGTTTTTGATTTGCCACAGTTTGTAGTTGCATCATATACTCCGAAGGGAGACCTGGAAATGTCTATGATTTGCCACTCTTCTCCACAGTCTGATTTCTGTCCTCCACATTTTGATGAAGCTCTAGAAATCACATAAAATCATGTAGGGTTGAGGAATGCTTTGTGGAAACAGGAACTGATTCCACCTTTGATGAAAGTATTGCACAAGATGTTCTGGCCAGTAAATATGATCATCTAAGTTTTCAAGGTGAATTAATTTTATGTAAAAATCTTATCAAGGTTATACCCCATATACCCAAACATACAGCTTTTGGTTGTTATTTGATGGTCTTCAATGCAAGAAAAGATATTGAGAACATCTTTGGTGAAACCGCAAAGAGATTAAAGGTGATCCGAGGCCGTAGATCTTCAAAATTATGCAAGGTGGAGGTTGATCATAACTACCATTCTTCACATGGAGTCATTAAATTCTTTTTTTATATTGATGACATAACTAGAGGTGAAGAAAGAGTGAAAGTTTCCTTGGAGAATGGAAGAAATGCTGAAGATCTGCCAATCTTTTTTTACATCCCCAATAATTTAGTTTATAAGAACGCCTATGTGAAATTTTCACTTGCTCATATATCTCATGAGGGTTGCTGTTCACATTGTTTTGGGGATTGTTTGACATCACCAGTACCTTGCATCTGTGCGGCTGAAACTGGGTTTAGCTGGAAGAATGTATGTCCTCGAAGCGGGAACCTAAACAAGACCACTACTTGTATTGTAGAAAGTGCCCACTTGAAAGGTCTAAGAATGAGAAGAGTTCTGTGCCATGCAAAGGCCATTAGTTACAGAAATTTATAAAGGAATGCTGGTTTAAATGCAGGTGCAACAAGAAATGTGGAAACCGGATTGTTCAGCAAGGCATCACTGTGAAGTTGCAGGTTAGTTTGTCCTCTGTGAATTTCAAGGCCCTAGGTAATAATAACCAGATGGGTATAAATTCTAAAGGAGTCTAAGTGGTTTAATCTATGTTGCAGGTGTTGTTGACACCCGAAGGGAAAGGGTGGGGTCTTCGAACACTGGAGGACTTGCCAGCAGGGGCTTTTGTTTGTGAGTATGTTGGAGAGATATTAACCGACACAGGGCGAAATGTGCAAAGTGCTAGTAACAAGAATACACGCTAACCAAGTTCTACTAGATGCGGGCTGGGGTTCAAAGGGTGTCCTGAAAGATGAAGAGGCCCTTTGCTTGGATGCTACAGTTTATGGAAATGTTGCAAGATTTATCAATCACAGGTGTAAAATCCATACTCTTAAAAGTTAAAGTAATTGTCCGCTAGCTTTGCATCTGCAAGAAGTAATTATAGCCTAATATAGGTTGTGTATACATTTATATACATTTGTATCTTAACATCATTTCAATCTGTTGATAGGTTACACCATTTATCTACTCCTCAAAGAAACAAATTTTCAGATTGCATAAATTCTAGGTTTAGCTGTTTAGCCTTCCTTCATTTTTGAGATTCATTTTTTTCTTTGCCAGCATGTCCTTCAATCTCCCAAGAGTAGCAACAACTATATGAACACCTTCCTTGATAAGGTCTAATTGCGAACGCATATCCACTCCACCGATACAGACCAAAGGCCTTATCTTTGGATATCCAGCCTGTCTCATAGGAACCAGATACTCTTCCACCACTTCATAAATCTGCTTTGCGAGCTCCCTTGATGGGCAAATGATCAATCCAAAAGGCCCTTGACCAGGAACAATTGGCATCCTAATTTCCTCTTGCAATGCAACCATAATCAATGGCACAAAAACCAATGTCTTTCCTGAGCCAGTAAACGCAACACCAATCATATCCCTCCCGGATAAAATCACCGGAAGACCTTGCACCTGAATGGGGGTCAGCTGGACAATACCCTTGGCTTTCAGAGTCTTCAAAATCGGTTAAGGAAATCTCATGTCCTTGAAATTCTTAATAGGTGGTGGAACATCTTCACCACTAACTTGGATATGCCACTACTTTCGAATCAAATCACATTGCTTCGTTGGCATCCTTCTTATATGCAATGGGGGCTTCCAACCTGTTGGTATAGGGTCGGTATAAGTGATTCCCTTTGCCAATTCACCAACTGACATTAGTGTTTTGCGATCCGATAAATTGTCAATAATCTCTTTCTCTTGTTGCACCATCTGCTAGATTGGAGTAATCTTGGGAGCCTCATGCTTCATCTCTAAAGATTTAACAAGGAGACTAGGTCTGCTTGGTTTGTCTTCAGCAACAAAATTTGATTTTTCCGACTGTGCTTTACCAAGCAGACTAGGGTTTGCCTGAGCAGTTAGCTTTAAATTGTCTGACTTCTCTTCAAGCCCGAAAGACTTTACCTTGCGTTGAAGAATCTTATAAGCTTCCATTGCACGACGCTTCGCCACTGGAACATACTCAACATAATCATCTTCTTTTTCCATGGTTCTTTTTATTTGTTTTGATACAACTTCCCTGAGGCACAATCTAAAACTAGGCCTTTATATAGGAATCAAATTATAATCCAATTCCTAATAGGAATTGGAAATTTTGATTATGATCCAAATCCTACTAGGAATTAAAAATTGACATGCCGAAATATAAGGATAAATCCTAATCAACTAGGGAAAAGGAAACAAAATATTTCCTTTTGGCAAAGGGTGTGAATAATTTAAGTATGAGCGTAGAGAAGTGGCAATTTAATAAGGCAGGGATCATCAAATTTTGAGTGCAATTCTGAATCTATGCTTTCTTTTGCCAAATATTGCAGGGATATCTTATGGGAAAAATCTTAGTAGTTCCTTGTGTTGTAAGAATAGGGCTATCTTAGACACCAATGAACTTTGCAGTTGCATGTTTGCCGAATCCACTTTTCTCTCAGCTCGTAGGTAGATTTCTGATCCGAAAGTTCATAGGAAACAGTTCCATGGAATGGAAGTGACAGAGGGTGACATACGACATGCCGTTGTTGGTCATACTAGTAGTATTTTTTGTTCAGTTTAGAAACAATCTAATTTCTTAACTTCCTTTCACAAGGATTGAAAGTTTTCTTGGTTCACTGCTTCCCTAATTAATGCGTTCAGATACAAGGGCGGAACTACATGTAGACTAGAGTGGGCTTCAGCCTGGTGCAAGATTTAATAAAATACTAATTTGGTGTAAATTTTATAAGATATTTCCTACTCCCACCAATATTAGTCCACCATTTGTTAAGCTAGTTGGCCCACAAAGTCACATACTTGCTATATATATTAATATAACTTGGGTTTTTTATTTATTACTTTGTGGTTTGGAGGCCACGTGAGTGGGAACCATTGTTTCTTCTCTTTTCTTCTTCTTCCGATTTACAGGTTAGCATTTAGATTTACAAGTGCAACAAAGCTTTAGTGTTTATGCCTCTCTATGTACATTTTTTGGATATGCTACTACTACGAATTGCACTTTTGTTCATGTTTCTGCTTCCCACAGTTTCAGTTTTTGATTCCCACTTGGTTCTTACTGTATCAATTAGCATACCCAAAAAAAAAAAAATTTGGTTCTCATTGTTTTTATAGATCTTCTATACAAAAAATTAAAATTAAAATTTTAGCACACCTCCAGAAAAATTTCTGCTTCTGCCATTGTTCAGATATGTTGCTCCTAATCTCATTAGTGGATAGGACTTCATCGACTATATGAGAAAATTTTAAATATACTTAAGAATTGAAACAATTTTAATAAATAGATTTGAAAGCCAAGGATCATAAAACAATTGTATTCTAATTTTCACCGGGAAAAAAAAACCAAGAATTGAAGCAATGTGCCACATCATATAAACTTTATTAATTTTGCTGTCACTTAAATTTTTATTATGAAAAAAGTGCTTTGTTCTGACATGAAATGACTATTGAGCCTAAAAAATTATTTGCTGAATATACTTCCTTCCGAATCCAACGTGTTATTGATGAATTCCCAACTTTATGAAAATCATTTTAATACATGTTATTAGAGAAAAGAAATAGACTAGAATTTAAGATATAAATGTAATAATATTATGTATTATTTTTCTCTCAAACGAATATAATTTAATAAATGAACTTTAAACAGGCCAGTCCGTTGAATTTGGGGCCGGCACGGCCCATGACGGATCTTGGGCCGATCTAGCCCATTTAACCTAATTACCTTGTCCCAGCACGGCCTAAAGATACGGGCCATGCCGGGTTGGGCCTTACTTAATCGGCTTGTGCTCGTGCCATCTCAAGTCGGCCCGGTCCGTTTGACACCTCTACCTCCGCTTCATTTCCATCTCTTGCTCTCTTGAAATCCTTAATCGGTCATCTCTCTCATGTATGAATTCGTCTCAATGCCCTTTTTCTTTTGGTGCAAGATCCAGTCGTTGAAACTCATTGTGCATGAAGATCAAGGCCAAAAGTTACGTTTTTCATTCACCAGTTCCAACCAATCTCGGCCACTTTTGGTGTCACATCCCGGGATCGGCTCCGCCGTAGCACGATATTGTCCGTTTTGGGCCCCCCCTCTCTGGCCCTCACGGTTTTGTTTCTGGGAGCTCACGACCAACTTCCCAGTGGGTCACCCATCCTGGGATTGCTCTGGCCCCCAACTTGCTTAACTTCGGAGTTCCTATGACTCCGAAGCCAATGAGCTCCCAAAAGGCCTCGTGCTAGATGGATGCGGGCATGTACATATAAGGCACATCAACCCCCTCTCCGTTTGGTCGATGTGGGATCTTACAATCCACCCCCCTTAAGGGCTCGACGTCCTCGTCGGCACACTCGCACCACACGACAGAGTGGCTCTGATACCAAATTGTCACATCCCGGGATCGGCTCCGCCGTAGCACGATATTGTCCGCTTTGGGCCCCCCCTCTCTGGCCCTCACGGTTTTGTTTCTGGGAGCTCACGACCAACTTCCCAGTGGGTCACCCATCCTGGGATTGCTCTGGCCCCCAACTCGCTTAACTTCGGAGTTCCTATGACTCCGAAGCCAATGAGCTCCCAAAAGGCCTCGTGCTAGATGGATGCGGGCATGTACATATAAGGCACATCAACCCCCTCTCCGTTTGGTCGATGTGGGATCTTACATTTGGGGTCGACCCAAGTATTAAATTTGCTCCTCTCTTCGTGTTCTACATGTTCATAAGCATTGATTATGTTGTTTTTGAGTTTTTAGAATTTGATGTACTCGCCCAACCACCCCCTAGGTATTACATGGGGCACACCCTTAGGTGGAACTCCTATTGTCCTCATGAGCTCAACTTTATACTTAATTTTCCGAGATTTGGTCGTTTGACCGTTGAACATGACTTAGCCGCCATCCAAATTTGCGATCCATGGAATTCAGATCGTTGGATCATCCCCCTTTTAACTAGGCACTCTTGCAAATGTGTTTTAGACTTACTTAGAGCTTGTTGATAATATATAGGATGCTCATAAAACCCCGATACGAGGAAGCTGACTTTTTGACCTATGTTAAGCAAACTTTACAAAAAGTTGAGTTTTGGTTGAAATACCCGATATCATTGTATGTTGTCCTTGACACGATGTGTAACTTAAATTTGAGGTTATTGATTGATTTGTGAAGCCGAGATCGAATTTGGATCAAAATCAGGCTATTGATGTGTAAGTTAATATACTTTGATCCAATAATAGATCGTCATATGACATGTTTGAATGTATTTGATGTCTCAAACTTGTTCTCTAGCCTCCTTAGAAGGTCTAGGAAACTCTCGGTGTACATGTTTAGGGTTTAGTAAGAATTAAAAGTGTTGAGGGTAATTTACGAATTTTAGGTCTAGATTGCCTAGTAGGACACTCAAACGCATTTTCTTGCTTCAAACTGAGTTTAATTATGCACCCGATGGGGACCCAGTTCAATGGGGATTTATGTCATCTCTACCTACTATTTGGATAAACACGTTTTAAGTTAATCGGGGGCCCCAATAAATTTATTCTGGGAAACAACTTTATATATATATTTTCTTATATAATCAAAATTAAAAGGGTTGATAACTTGTATTGTATTTTATTATTCATTTTATGATTATATCCTTTAATTTAACCATTATTTTTAGTATAATATATAGGCCAATTTTCTTTAGGTCGTTGCAAAATTAACCCCTTCCATTTTCAACCTCCCTTTAGCTTTTTTTGTTAGCTGTAACTAGTTAACTAGTAGGTCAACTAGTAGTGACTATCCCTTAGGTTCTCTGCCATTCAACCCCTACCCTAAATTAGGTTTATTTTTTTATTCAGTCTTGCCTCCATTTCCACTCGTCCAGCACATCCACTTTCTAGCTACAGATTGCCAACATTCTATCAACATTATTTCCCTTGTATTAATAAATGAGATGCCATTCAGATTGGCCAAATTGTAATATCCCGTCCCCAAGTAATTTATTTAATTTCCTAAATCAAAGGCACGAAGTGGGTCCAAATCGGAGTTGAAACGAGAAAGTTACAAGCAAAATAAGTGTAAGGGCACAATCGTAATTTTGCAAGTAAGATGTTAAAAATCAGATTTCTAGCATTTAAGTTGCGAAAATAAAATAAAAGAAAGACACCCAGCTTGAAAATAAAATAAAAATATTATCGAATCAAGTTGCATCTTGGATTTAAGTTTCGAGGTTAAAATTGATTTTTGTGGAATACTAAAATATTTGGGTACCAAAACCAAATTTCTAGGATTTTTATTAAAATATTTAATACTAATTATTCACTAAAGAAAAAATAATTAAAATATACTTACTAATGAAAGTATTTAAATAAGGCTAAGATATTATTTAATATTAAATTCTAGAAGTATAGCCGCGCGGCTATACTATATAAATAGAATATTTTAAAAAATAACAGATTATTGGAAGGTTCTGATTAGTTAAACCATAAGCGTCCTTAAACTTCTGTTGCACTAGACTCCAGGTGCCAAAAAAAAATTCACATGTTATAGGAAAGAAATTTCATTGATCAAAAGAAGCAAACACAAAGCACATGACAAAAAATGTTCCTCGCAGCAGAAGCTAGAAAGCCAAAAAACAGAAAAACAACACATGCAGAACAACAGAAGCTTAATGACAAAGCCAGAAAATCATGTCTCAGTGCTTTTGAACCACCACTTCTACTCAAGTTGAAGAAAATGAAAAACTCAAAAACATAGGGGAGCTCACCAGTCCTTAGACCAGATGATGCAATTGCATTGCTAGAAGATTCTCTTAGTATATGAATTACTGCATCCAAATTATCCAGGCCCACAACAATGCCCTATTTCAACAAGAAAATACATATGAACTATGAGTTGTAGTGTGGTTACATAAATATTAATCCAGTAAAATAGAGTCACAATAACACAGCAGTACACAAAGACAAGCTAGAATAATGTGAAATGCAATGGGAAAAAGAACGAAATCTTCTCAAGTTCTCACCCGTGGTTTAGAGCACACATCCAAGGACATGTATGGATATCCAAAAACCTCAATATAAGCTTATCTAGAATTAGAAGGAAAAAAAAAAGGGTAGCATACCTAAAAAATATGTCTTCTTTCCTGTGCTTGTGGAAGTCTGAACTTGGCACGTCTCTCAATAACAGAGCATCTGAAGTCTAAGAATGCCTGTGAATATTCATTAACAAAGGTAATATTTAGTACAGCCTCACCATTTGGTACATTGAGAACCTTGTACCAAAACAACTACCAATATCTTAATGCTAGAATATCATAATCTCAATACAACAATGAATGAGTTAAGCATCAATACTTAGGAGTGAAGAACCAAATATTATCCGTTCACTGCATGCTTTAAAACCAAAAGAGCAAAATTAAATAAAAAACAGTAACCAGGTAGGTATGAGGTAAGACAAACTATCCAAGATTCGAAGCCATTAAATGACCCAACAGAGTAATATGAAAGCAGAGCAAAAACATTATCCATGAAATCAGAATCTAAATTTTTCAATGAACGTTTTGCTGAATAGATTTACATAGTTAATAGGAGCAGGGGAACTCAAAAGCCAATAAGTATAAGCCAGGGGCCTCAAGAATTTGAACTAACCAACCCGTGGAAGTGAAATATTTTTTAATTACAAAGAAGTTTGCAACACTAGATCAACAACATATTTTTGAATTACTCAAATGGCTATTTAACAAGGCATATATCTTCAGATGATGGCCTCTTGACAGTTTTTCTTTTTCTTTCAACATTGAGGTCTCTTCAAAGTTTGGACAATACCTTTCTGCTTTTAAGTTTTGAATGCGTTCAAAGAAATCATAAGAATTTCACTATCCAAGAACAATTTCCAAATGGTAGTTGATTTCAGTGCATCACCTCTTGTCCATTTTTCAAAAGACACTACGATACTAGTCAAACTGTCGGTACCTAAAAGTGCCTCATGTGGTTCCTCTACAAATAATACTTACATTAAAGGAGACAAAGCAGTGTAGTAAAAACAAAAACACATAAAAAACCATATAAAGTCAAGTAAGAACTCATGAAAACAGCAGCCCAAGTAGCGTGAAGTACGAAATGATTTCTTAAGGGGAAACAAATTCCAGCAAGAAAAACATCAGTGGGTGGGCATTTATACTAAAGAGATTAAACTTCAGCAACTCCTTTAGACCCATCTGCTTAGGTTGCCCATTATGAATACTGTGAATATTGGCAATATTCACTGACATTTCTATTTTCTTCAATGAAAAAAAAGGCAGCTTACTGCCATGGACAGGTATTCCACACCTTCACAAAATTACCAAAACCTGGGAATTATGATCTCATTCATGTACTGGTGAGGAGTAACTAAGCCTTATAGGTAAACCATGTAGATCTTGATTTCAAAAAGAGTCTAGAATGAACATGTGAAATTCAGAATACTAGGTATTGTTAATTCCGGTGAGGAACCCTTTTACAAGAATGTTATGTTTAGAATCCAAGTAATGACAATATCTGGGAAACTCAGCAGGCATCAACCTATTAGGTAATATACTTTGCTAGCCTTCTCTGACCCAAAAATGTATTAGCTCAAGTTTTCATCCCTGGATTAGCTACAGCTTGTGTTGACAATACATCTGGTGATATCTTCAGCTCAAGTTTCCATCCGAGCTTGCATGTGTTGTCTCGCTATGATTCTTGATTTTAAACACGGTTGCTCTTGCCTTCTTCCCCCATCTTCCCGTCCGTCCTATCCTCTGGACATAGTCTTCAACATGTGCTGGAATGTCATAACAGATGACATGCTCAACATCCGGAAAATATAAACCCTTTGAGACAACATCAGTGGCAACCAGGACATCTTGCTTCCCTGCCTTGAATGAAGAAATGGCATACTCTCTCTGTGTCGGATCTATCCCTGCATGAATTCCCACTGCTTCCACTTTTTTTCGCAGAAGATAATGCAGAATGTCATGAACACCAGCGCCATCAACACAATAGATCAGAACAGGCGGTACAGTCTTTTGTACACACTCAAGAAGGAAGGCAAGCTTGCCCTCTTCCTGCACAAGCACAACCTGCTGAGGCACACTAAGGTTTGCAGCTCCAGCTATTCCCGTGTTTACGGTGACAGGTTTTCGCAAAGCACCTTCAGCTAAGTTCAGAATTTGTGTGGGCAGGGTGGCTGAACATAAGAGAGTTTGGTGTTGACCTTTAAAGTGGTTGAAAACTTCTCTGATGTCATCGTCAAAGCCCACCAATCTATCAGCCTCATCCAAGGTTAGGTATCTGCTATGGTCCAGATTCATTCTTTTCAGTTTGAGTATATCCATCAACCTCCTAGGAGTAGCAACAACAATGTGAACACCTCTGTTCAGTGTCTCCAACTGTGACCTGATACCCACACCATCAATACAGAGCAAAGATCTTATCGCTGGATATCCAGCCTCTCTCATGGGAGTCAGAAATCCTTGCACTACTTCATAAATCTGCTGAGCCAGCTCCCCCGATGGACAAATAATCAATCCAATAGGCCCTTCGTTTGATAAAATTGGCATCATTCTCTCCGTTTGAGATGCAATCATAACCAATGGCAACACGAAAACCAATGTCTTTCCTGAGCCTCTAGAGGCAACAGCAATCATATCCCTCCCTGATATAGTCACTGGAAGACCTTGCGCCTGAATGGGGGTCGGTTGAACAATGCCCTTGGCTTTCAAGGCCTTCAAAATTGGTTCAGGAAAGCACATCTCGCTGAAACTTGCAAGAGGTGGTGGAACATCTTCACCATCAACTACGATATTCCAATGCTTTCTAATCAAATCACAACGCTCCTTGGCCAATTCACCAACTGACATTAATGTCTCTTTCTCTGGTTGCAGCATTTTTTTCATATACTGTACGAAAGATAAATGCAAATTTGAAACAAATTTAAGTTTCATATTGCACAGAGGCAAGGGATGGAGAATTTAGGAATGGAGCCGCTTAATTTCTATGTCAGGGTTTGGACTAGGGTTTCTAAGTATGATCAGCTATCACAACAAAATGATAAATAAAAATTAAAGGCGGACTCACCGGACTCGGAGCATCAGGGCGGCGATCACCGACGTCGTCATCGGGAAGAGGATGAACAGTAGAGTCGACGTCGTCATCGGGAAGAGGATGAACAGTAGAGTCGGGTTTGTCCAAGAAGTCACTAAGCTGATCGAACTTAGAATGGAGCGAATCAAGCTTAACCATTAGCTCCACAAGAAAGGTCTCCCAAACTTCGACACGAGTAGGCATGGTGTTTGATTGAGTGGACTGAGGAGTCATACTCGAGAAGGGTGATAACAATGGAGGAAGAAGGAGAGAGAGTAGAAGAATGAAAAAGAAATGAGGAATTCAAGAATGAAAGAGAAATGAGGAATACTAACAAACACTCGTGTTTTCTAAATCTTATAACAGACTACTAACAAACACTCGTGTTTTCTAAATCTTATGGTTATTGATTAATTACTTCGTTAACAGACTACTAACAAACACTCGTGTAATAGACAGCTCAGCAATCCAGGAGCTGATGATCAGACCAATGACTATCAGACAACTCAGCAATCCCCAAAGGATCTTGAAACAGAACTGACGCCAATGGAAGTGACAAGTGAGCAGCAAACTGAACGATAGTAAAGAGGGGAGGGAAACCTCGATTTCGAAAAATGTATTGGAGGAAGCTGAAACATAAACTCAAACTGCCAATCAGGCAGTGTGATTTTTTTTGGGTAAAATCCGGCAGTGTGATTTTTATATACTCTATGGTCAGGAGATGATCTACTTGTAGTTATAACTTCAAACTTCATTTGGTTGGCATAGCTTGGATTGGAGTGACATTGCCTATTATACTCACAAAAATAGCTTTGCAGATGCTTGAACGATCATGTATACTAGTGCTCATTTGCTGCACAAAAATATAGAAAGATTGAAAGTTTTGATCTGCACATCTATTTATGCAATTCAATTTTCAAATCTAACTCCAACCGCACATCTATTTCTTCCAAAGCAAATTCACGACTTATATTATTTCAGTAGTGCTTCTACTTTCTGGCTAAGCATATTAACTTTTAGCTATTGTTGAAAATGTTTTATCAATTGGTAAACTTCTGCTGATCTTGAAAAAAATTAAGATAAAAACTCAACAATATTAATAAATCATCGCTTTTCTTCTTGCATTCATGAGGCAGATCCTCATCCAGATACCATTGCTATTTTTTTTAAAGACCTTCCTTCAGTTAGTTCAAGACAAACGTTGAGCTTAAAATTTGAACTCAAAAGTCCAAAAGCAAACAGAGGGCATGCAAGGGAAGGCAATCACGTTAAAATGAGTAGGTTCATTGAGAGATGGAATGTAGTTCGTGCGTGATCGTTTTATCAAACACATCTATTGAGCTTTCACGAATGACTTGGATCAGTTTGAGGTTTACAAGTCAAAGACACATAACTCCTGCACTCCATTATTCTTTGCCAACACAAGGCCTTGCTCTCGTGGGTAGAATTACAGGCAAATCTATGCAAACAGATCAACGGTCCGGTGTTTCCTGTCTACCTTTTTTAATCAGGTCCATTTCCTCTTTCATAAGCTCAAAGTCAAAAACTTGGAAATTCTCGTTCAATCTCTCAAGTTTTGATGTCTTTGGTATGACAACCGTGTGTTGCTTTGGATGACCCAGCAAAGGACAACCTGGGATACAGTCTTTTTGTATTTCTCAGCCAGATTCTGACAGAGGAATGTGATTGAGAAGCCAAAATTTTTACAATTAGCACACAAAATGATGAGATTTATATTCCCAATAATTTGAAAATAAATCCAGTGATTCAAGTGATAGAAAGGGATCTAGCTTACCTTAAGAACTGGATCATCCAGACGTGAAACTGAACCAAACAATTCGCTGTTGGCCGCGGCACCTCCAAGAGGAGTGTGGGCAGTGACACAGATGCCATGCTTCTGACAGAATTTGACAAGAGAATCACGTTGGAAGTATGGGTGAGTTTCAATCTGATTCACAGCAGGCTTCGCTTTGGAATAGGCTAAGCAATCTCTCGTTAGAAAGATGTCATAGTTACTGCAGTTAATTGTTCCATCAGATCCCAATTCATAGAGAATTCACAAATGAATGAAATTAAAATGCAAAAACATAGAATATGAATGTTTTACTAGGGCTGATGGCATATATATTAGACTCAGCTGGATGAAGGACATATAGAAAGTTCAATTTATATGTTTATCAAAAAGATCAAAATTCCAAGTAGCAACAATAACAGTTCTTACTTCCAAGTTTCAAACAGGGTGATGGAGCAATAACAAAGTGACATGACCGGGTACTTAAATGAGCTTACCCATATCATTCTATACATGTTCAGAAGCACACAAACTTGTTACTCATACTTCTTGACTAATATGATCGTGGCAGAAAAATAATACAATAATGTGATAGCTCACAAAATCAAACCTACCGGTATTCCAATATGTGCACAAACGGCCACAAGCAAAAGACACAAAATTAACCTTTCCCTGAACAAGACTAATATAACTCCTCCAACTGAAGCTGTTTTTGTAGAAATAAATTTATTACCATATTTTCACATACACATGCAAGCGCACATCACTGCAAGGTTTCAATTTTCTTCAGCACATTCACTTATATTTTTCCAATTTGGTCTCCCAAATATTCACAAAATGAACTAACCTACATAAAAGTATGTATAGAACCATAATATTGCACATGGAATAGTAGGAAAAGGTGATATAAAGTCACAATATCATTACAATTGATTCAAGTAGTCACTGAAATGTGCTCAATTATTATAATCACCTAATCCCAAACCCATAGAAACCAGTTCTTCCATAGCATGCCAGGTAGTTTCCAAAGATATGGTTGTGTCTATTTCTAGCACCCCATCCTCATCCAAAGCACTTGCAGTTGTACCAACTCCTGCGTACATGCAAATAAATTGACAGATGAATTCCATATAAGGGTCAATATATTTGAAGACTACAAGAAAACAGTTCATAAAAAAATTCATACAAGGATGATTATATTTTTCATCATTTTTAATAAGTTTGATTAGATCATTCAGCAAATGTTCTTTAACCCCATGAAGTCGCTTTACTTTTTTTCTTTTTCTTTTTTACCGTATGGTATAAAATTTCTTCTTAATCATACACGGGATTTACTGTTTTTGCTAGTTAATGAGGATCACAAGTCTTACCATGAATGGAGTAGCATAAAGCCACACATGTAAACGGTCATGCATGATTATGCCACAGGTAATATTATTTTTCTCAGTATCCTTGACAAGGAGGCATAGGTGAAAACTCTCCTCAGTGACACTATCTAGATGTGGATCTATTAGATGGCTGATGACTGTTCTAACACATTTTAAATTGTGGCTTTTGTAGAGGTTGATAATAGATACTTATAAACTTAACTCTCTCGTTCCTACATTAAACATGAGAGTACAACTCAACCCAAAGGTGTAACTCCTTTAACTTCTTTACTCACATATGAAGATATGACATGTGTTAATGTTCAAATGAGAGTATGAAAATATACGAACGCATATCGTCTATTTTATTTATTTATTTATTTATTTATTTTTGATGTGTTAGTGTAATGCTTCTTATGAACTGTAACTTTTTGGTTTACTTTGTAATTAAGTATCGAATTAGGACAAATATATATGACTCTACATGATGTATAACCCTCACTTGACTTTATTTATAGCTGTATCAAGATATGGCAAATGTTGATGTTTACAGAAGGAGAATATTAAACTTTACAGAGAGATGTGTCCTGTAACAATTAACTTGCATGGTGACCTTGCCCCCTTCCCAGACACACGGCAGCACCATCGATGTTGTAGGATAGACATCGATAGCAAGTTAACCAATTTCTTTTGTTCTCTGTAGTTTTTAATCACACACTCCTATTGTCAAACAGATTTTAAAATTATACAGCCAACATTTTGGGGACATAACAGAATATAGAGAAGTATTGTATGAATAATAAGAAAAGCAGGAATTAATCACCGGTATGCTTGGTGGCAACAGGAAAGTGAACAAGGTATAGATCCAGATAATCCAACCGAAGCTTCTTCAGACTGTCTTTACAGGCCTCTACGACATGTCCATGACTTGAATTACAAAACTGCAAAAAGGATGAAGAAATGGGGAGAGAGAAAAAAAAATTGTCATAGTCTAGAATGCATAATATGCACTACTAGGCAACTTGAGCAGAAAAAGAAAACTCTTGATGGAAAATTAAACTGGCCTTGGTGGTGATGAAGAGATCCTCTCACTTAACAAGCCCAGTCGAAAATGCTTCCGCAAGTGCCTCCCCTACTTCTGCTTCATTTTTGTAATCAGCTGAAAGCAACATTAACTTGTTCACGTATGTTACAGCCCAAATGGGTAATTTGTGCTACTACCTACAACTAAGTTACCACCATATAGGGCCGGACAGGAAAAAGAAAAATATAGAGGGATGAGAGAGATTAAGCTGGTAGTTACATGTATTACATTTTTAAGTGCAAAGTCAACTTTGGAATCTAGTGGACTTGAGGATACTATAGATTGGTTGAATGCAAAACAAGGTTAGAATGCTTCACAATTTCCTTTTTAACCAACCTCAAGCGCAAGGGCCCTGAGGTCGGGCAAATGAGTAGAACCTAGATTCAAATGTTGTTGTAAACAGGAAAAAAAAAAAAAACCAAATAATAAGCTATTTCGTACTCATGGCATTCAGTGGTGTCAAAATGCCAGTAGAAGAGGTGTGATACATTTCAGACACAAATTGGTAATTGGCAATCACCCTGGAGAAGAGAGGATATTTTGGGTTCAAACTGTCACATTGTTGTGCGGTGTGCTTGCAACTAAATAAATTTATGGTTTCAATTTTACTATAATTTATAAAACCTATCACCCATGGAACCTATAATTTATAAAGCCCTCTTCAATTGCTCCAATTAAGCCATTTTCAACAAACTCAGATAACAAAATAAATTAAACCCCACTCCCCTCCTCCACCCATATGAACAGCAAAGAGTAAACTTGTATATGAAATAAGCAGAGAAACATATCAGAGAAAACATCAAGATTAACGATTGAGGAGAAAATGAAATACCAGCGCAATCAAAATGGCGGTAACCAATGTTGATAGCATTGATAATTGATAATGAGGTCTCTGACTTCTTTCCATCCATGCGCCAAACACCAAGACCGACTGCTGGCATTTTGAACCCATTGTTCAGTGTTTTGCCATTTTTCTTTGGACCCTTCAAAACCAGACTCACTCTGCTGTGCCCTACTGGCGTTGTCTCTGGCCATTATGTGATGTAAATATTAAGGATAGGGTTAATTACATTTGCACCCATCTAGTTTGGAGTGAGTAACAGTTGGGTGTGATGTAAATATTAAGGATAGGGTTAATTACATTTGCACCCATCTAGTTTGGAGTGAGTGACAGTTGGGTCCCTTTTTTACTCGACACCACACTACTTCAAGGTACTAGGAGGATTTTTATGAGTGAAAAAGAAAGTCAAACCTTTAAAAGCTGAATCAAACCGTAATGGCTTGGTTGCGGTTTTGAGCTTCTGAAACCGGCTTAAATTGAATTAAACTTTCTACTTGTATATTAATATATTTTTTATTTTAAACGTGTAATTATTTCGTTGTATAATAACTATCCGTGGTAGAGGACCTACTAGTCTAGTGATTTGGAGCAATTGCTCCCTCAGGTAATGTCCTAAGTTCAAGTCCTAGCATTCGTGTAATAAGAAAGGTCCTAAAAAAACTTATCTAAGATCTTTAAAAAAAAAACCATCTAGGGATGTTTAATTTGAAGTTTTATGAAACTTTGAAGTTATTGATCTTTGAATTGTATCTATATAAATTATTAAACTTTAAATGTTGTTGTAAACAGGAAAAAAAAAACCAAATAATAAGCTATTTGTGATCCATGGAATTCCGACCGTTGGATCGTCCACCTTTTAAATAGGCACCCTTGTGAATGTGTTTTAGACTTACTAGAGCTTGTTGATAATGTATAGGAGGCTCATAGAACCCCAATATGAGGAAGCTGACTTTTTGACCTATGTTAAGCAAACTTTACAAAAAGTTGAGTTTTGGTTGAAATACCTGATATCATTGTATGTTGTCCTTGACACAATGTGTAACTTAAATTTGAGGCTATTGATTGATATGTGGCACCCTTGTAAATGTGTTTTAGACTTACTAGAGCATTTAAAATAAAAGAAGGGTTAGGTTCCCCATCAAAAGCAGGGAAGTGATTGCCTCAGGAACTGACTATTGAAGTGCTTATTTGCCAGAATTGATAAAACCCCCTTTCTTTGCATTTAAAAATGAAAGATCTTTTGAGAAATTTTGCCGCCCATTATTAAAAGAATTAGAACCCACACTCCAAAAGCATTTCTTATAAATATAGGAGAGGGTGAACAGAGCAAAGGACAATCAATCAGACAACTAAAAAAACCAATCAAAAACAAAAACTCAAAATGATCACTTGATCCCAAGAGCCTTCAAACAGCTACAAATCAAGACACCCAACTTCAATTCAGACTTAGAGAAATAAATCATTCAAAACGAGATTTCTCTCGTTACAAATTTGGTTCAACATAAGCCAAAACAGGCAGAGTTCAGGTTTTTACAAATATGAAAACCTCAACAAATTTATGAAGAGCCTCGATCAAGTAAGAGAGATACCACAGTGCAGTTCCAGCCCAGTAGTCAAGTCCAGCAACTTCTGCCTCTTCCAGACTGAAATTCAACAAACCATCCTAAAATTCAACATGATATAAAATTTTAAAGTTTAATAATTTATATAGATAACCTAGACCTAAAATTCGCAAATTACCCTTGACACTTTTAATTCTTACTAAACCCTAAACATGTACACCGAGAGTTTCCTAGACCTTCTAAGGAGGCTAGAGAACAAGTTTGAGACATCAAATACATTCAAACATGTCCCATGACAATCTATTATTGCATACAAGTATATTAACTTACACATCAATAGCCTAATTTTGATCCAAATTCGATCTCGGCTTCACAAATCAATCAATAGCCTCAAATTTAAGTTACACTTCGTGTCAAGGACAACATACAATGATGTCAGGTATTTCAACCAAAACTCAACTTTTTGTAAAGTTTTCTTAACATAGGTCGAAAAGTCAGTTTCCTCATATTGGGGTTCTACGAGCCTCCTATATATTATCAACAAGCTCTAGTAAGTCTAAAACACATTTACAAGGGTGCCACATATCAATCAATAGCCTCAAATTTAAGTTACACATTGTGTCAAGGACAACATACAATGATATCAGGTATTTCAACCAAAACTCAACTTTTTGTAAAGTTTGCTTAACATAGGTCAAAAAGTCAGCTTCCTCATATTGGGGTTCTATGAGCCTCCTATACATTATCAACAAGCTCTAGTAAGTCTAAAACACATTCACAAGGGTGCCTATTTAAAAGGTGGACGATCCAACGGTCGGAATTCCATGGATCACAAATAGCTTATTATTTGGTTTTTTTTTTCCTGTTTACAACAACATTTAAAGTTTAATAATTTATATAGATACAATTCAAAGATCAATAACTTCAAAGTTTCATAAAACTTCAAATTAAACATCCCTAGATGGTTTTTTTTTAAAGATCTTAGATAAGTGTTTTTAGGACCTTTCTTATTACACGAAAGGTCTGAACTGAACTGAAGTTTTTTTAGGACATTTCTTATCTCGGTTTGAATGATTTATTTCTCTAAGTCTGAATTGAAGTTGGGTGTCTTGATTTGTAGCTGTTTGAAGGCTCTTGGGATCAAGTGATCATTTTGAGTTTTTGTTTTTGATTGGTTTTTTTAGTTGTCTGATTGATTGTCCTTTGCTCTGTTCACCCTCTCCTATATTTATAAGAAATGCTTTTGGAGTGTGGGTTCTAATTCTTTTAATAATGGGCGGCAAAATTTCTCAAAAGATCTTTCATTTTTAAATGCAAAGAAAGGGGGTTTTATCAATTCTGGCAAATAAGCACTTCAATAGTCAGTTCCTGAGGCAATCACTTCCCTGCTTTTGATGGGGAACCTAACCCTTCTTTTATTTTAAATGCTCCTGTAAGAGTTTCAAGTTGTGATGGTAAGTTTGTTTTTCCAGTTTTGAACAACTCTCTGTTTCCTGCTTATCTCTTTTTAGAAAACAAAGTCTGCGTATCCCTTGGAAATGGAGCCTTCTTTGGAGTAGAAAAAATATCTCTGAATATACCGAAGGGATTTGACCTATCTGGCAGCATAGTTTTTTCAGAGACGTTCTTCTTTATACCTGCCCCTATTAATTCCTTTATCAATTTCAGTTGAAATTAATGTGCTAATCATCCAATTATACAACAAAATAATTGAGGAGAAAAAGGAATAATTGACTAGTAAGTCCTCTACCACAGATAGTTATTATACAACGAAATAATTACATGTTTAAAATAAAAAATATATTAATATACAAGTAGACAGTTTAATTCAGTTTAAGCCGGTCTCAGAAAGCTCAAAACCTCAACTAGGGCTCGTCAATGGGCTTGAGTTCCGAGGCTCCCAAGCAACCCGGGACTTCCATTTCTCGGCCCATCAATGGGCCTCATGTCGATTTATTACCATCCATACCACAACCCACTCAAGCAAGCCCTGGGCATTTAAGTGGCTTGGGCCCACTTAAGCTTATAACATGGCGTGTTGCTTATTTGCTTGACGTGGCATGTGTGTAAGTGCATATGATGAACTTTCGCGTGCTCAAATTGGGTTTCTTCTCGGTAAGGTATCGCATTTAGCCGAAAATTAATTTAGACCGAATCGTGGATTTTTTTGGGCCTCAACAGTGAGCATCCATTATTTGTATATTTATAACACAATCCACTTTCTCTTTATTGACTTGACTTGAAGCATACATTCAAAATGGTGTCAAACAAGTAAAACAATAGTTTATATTGAAATGCAAATATATATATATTTCATAAAAAGAGTCTATTCACAACCAAAATTTTATATAAAAATAACATTTTAATACGTGCATGAAAGCTTGGGGCTGAAACTGGAATCGGAGCCAAAAGGCCCATATATCATAACGCGAAGCAAATTACATGTTCCAAAGTTTATGGACCAAAATTTGGGGGGAAAAAAAAGAGTTGATGGACCAATATAAGATATGATCCCAAGGTTGGAGACATTAATAAAATTTTTGCAATGTATTCTTTTTAACCAAAATGATCAAAAGGCAAATTCGTGTGTTCCATTAATATGAAGAAGATATATGATATGTTTATTAACGAAAAAAAAAAACAGTTTTAGAAAAAATAAATAAATAAATAAATATATATATATATATATATATTGAAAACCAGCGTGTAATGCTTCAGTTTAGTTTGGAGGCTCATGGGCTTACCTTTGGACCTCTATGATCTTGAAAGGGAGGCAGATTGACCCGTATGGTTCTGGGGTAATTATCACCATAATTTCAAAATAATAATAATAAATTTTGTTTTTTTAACAAAAATTCATTTACGTTTTTTTTCTTCAACTTTGTAGTCCAATTACAACAACAAACCATCCTAAAATTCAACATGATATAAAATTTTAAAGTTTAATAATTTATATAGATACAATTCAAAGATCAATAACTTCAAAGTTTCATAAAACTTCAAATTAAACATCCCTAGATGGTTTTTTTTTAAAGATCTTAGATAAGTTTTTTTAGGACCTTTCTTATTACACGAATGCTAGGACTTGAACTTAGGACATTACCTGAGGGAGCAATTGCTCCAAATCACTAGACTAGTAGGTCCTCTACCACGGATAGTTATTATACAACGAAATAATTACACGTTTAAAATAAAAAATATATTAATATACAAGTAGAAAGTTTAATTCAATTTAAGCCGGTTTCAGAAGCTCAAAACCGCAACCAAGCCATTACGGTTTGATTCAGCTTTTAAAGGTTTGACTTTCTTTTTCACTCATAAAAATCCTCCTAGTACCTTGAAGTAGTGTGGTGTCGAGTAAAAAAGGGACCCAACTGTCACTCACTCCAAACTAGATGGGTGCAAATGTAATTAACCCTATCCTTAATATTTACATCACACCCAACTGTTACTCACTCCAAACTAGATGGGTGCAAATGTAATTAACCCTATCCTTAATATTTACATCACATAATGGCCAGAGACAACGCCAGTAGGGCACAGCAGAGTGAGTCTGGTTTTGAAGGGTCCAAAGAAAAATGGCAAAACACTGAACAATGGGTTCAAAATGCCAGCAGTCGGTCTTGGTGTTTGGCGCATGGATGGAAAGAAGTCAGAGACCTCATTATCAATTATCAATGCTATCAACATTGGTTACCGCCATTTTGATTGCGCTGGTATTTCATTTTCTCCTCAATCGTTAATCTTGATGTTTTCTCTGATATGTTTCTCTGCTTATTTCATATACAAGTTTACTCTTTGCTGTTCATATGGGTGGAGGAGGGGAGTGGGGTTTAATTTATTTTGTTATCTGAGTTTGTTGAAAATGGCTTAATTGGAGCAATTGAAGAGGGCTTTATAAATTATAGGTTCCATGGGTGATAGGTTTTATAAATTATAGTAAAATTGAAACCATAAATTTATTTAGTTGCAAGCACACCGCACAACAATGTGACAGTTTGAACCCAAAATATCCTCTCTTCTCCAGGGTGATTGCCAATTACCAATTTGTGTCTGAAATGTATCACACCTCTTCTACTGGCATTTTGACACCACTGAATGCCATGAGTACGAAATAGCTTATTATTTGGTTTTTTTTTTTTTCCTGTTTACAACAACATTTGAATCTAGGTTCTACTCATTTGCCCGACCTCAGGGCCCTTGCGCTTGAGGTTGGTTAAAAAGGAAATTGTGAAGCATTCTAACCTTGTTTTGCATTCAACCAATCTATAGTATCCTCAAGTCCACTAGATTCCAAAGTTGACTTTGCACTTAAAAATGTAATACATGTAACTACCAGCTTAATCTCTCTCATCCCTCTATATTTTTCTTTTTCCTGTCCGGCCCTATATGGTGGTAACTTAGTTGTAGGTAGTAGCACAAATTACCCATTTGGGCTGTAACATACGTGAACAAGTTAATGTTGCTTTCAGCTGATTACAAAAATGAAGCAGAAGTAGGGGAGGCACTTGCGGAAGCATTTTCGACTGGGCTTGTTAAGTGAGAGGATCTCTTCATCACCACCAAGGCCAGTTTAATTTTCCATCAAGAGTTTTCTTTTTCTGCTCAAGTTGCCTAGTAGTGCATATTATGCATTCTAGACTATGACAATTTTTTTTTCTCTCTCCCCATTTCTTCATCCTTTTTGCAGTTTTGTAATTCAAGTCATGGACATGTCGTAGAGGCCTGTAAAGACAGTCTGAAGAAGCTTCGGTTGGATTATCTGGATCTATACCTTGTTCACTTTCCTGTTGCCACCAAGCATACCGGTGATTAATTCCTGCTTTTCTTATTATTCATACAATACTTCTCTATATTCTGTTATGTCCCCAAAATGTTGGCTGTATAATTTTAAAATCTGTTTGACAATAGGAGTGTGTGATTAAAAACTACAGAGAACAAAAGAAATTGGTTAACTTGCTATCGATGTCTATCCTACAACATCGATGGTGCTGCCGTGTGTCTGGGAAGGGGGCAAGGTCACCATGCAAGTTAATTGTTACAGGACACATCTCTCTGTAAAGTTTAATATTCTCCTTCTGTAAACATCAACATTTGCCATATCTTGATACAGCTATAAATAAAGTCAAGTGAGGGTTATACATCATGTAGAGTCATATATATTTGTCCTAATTCGATACTTAATTACAAAGTAAACCAAAAAGTTACAGTTCATAAGAAGCATTACACTAACACATCAAAAATAAATAAATAAATAAATAAATAAAATAGACGATATGCGTTCGTATATTTTCATACTCTCATTTGAACATTAACACATGTCATATCTTCATATGTGAGTAAAGAAGTTAAAGGAGTTACACCTTTGGGTTGAGTTGTACTCTCATGTTTAATGTAGGAACGAGAGAGTTAAGTTTATAAGTATCTATTATCAACCTCTACAAAAGCCACAATTTAAAATGTGTTAGAACAGTCATCAGCCATCTAATAGATCCACATCTAGATAGTGTCACTGAGGAGAGTTTTCACCTATGCCTCCTTGTCAAGGATACTGAGAAAAATAATATTACCTGTGGCATAATCATGCATGACCGTTTACATGTGTGGCTTTATGCTACTCCATTCATGGTAAGACTTGTGATCCTCATTAACTAGCAAAAACAGTAAATCCCGTGTATGATTAAGAAGAAATTTTATACCATACGGTAAAAAAGAAAAAGAAAAAAAGTAAAGCGACTTCATGGGGTTAAAGAACATTTGCTGAATGATCTAATCAAACTTATTAAAAATGATGAAAAATATAATCATCCTTGTATGAATTTTTTTATGAACTGTTTTCTTGTAGTCTTCAAATATATTGACCCTTATATGGAATTCATCTGTCAATTTATTTGCATGTACGCAGGAGTTGGTACAACTGCAAGTGCTTTGGATGAGGATGGGGTGCTAGAAATAGACACAACCATATCTTTGGAAACTACCTGGCATGCTATGGAAGAACTGGTTTCTATGGGTTTGGGATTAGGTGATTATAATAATTGAGCACATTTCAGTGACTACTTGAATCAATTGTAATGATATTGTGACTTTATATCACCTTTTCCTACTATTCCATGTGCAATATTATGGTTCTATACATACTTTTATGTAGGTTAGTTCATTTTGTGAATATTTGGGAGACCAAATTGGAAAAATATAAGTGAATGTGCTGAAGAAAATTGAAACCTTGCAGTGATGTGCGCTTGCATGTGTATGTGAAAATATGGTAATAAATTTATTTCTACAAAAACAGCTTCAGTTGGAGGAGTTATATTAGTCTTGTTCAGGGAAAGGTTAATTTTGTGTCTTTTGCTTGTGGCCGTTTGTGCACATATTGGAATACCGGTAGGTTTGATTTTGTGAGCTATCACATTATTGTATTATTTTTCTGCCACGATCATATTAGTCAAGAAGTATGAGTAACAAGTTTGTGTGCTTCTGAACATGTATAGAATGATATGGGTAAGCTCATTTAAGTACCCGGTCATGTCACTTTGTTATTGCTCCATCACCCTGTTTGAAACTTGGAAGTAAGAACTGTTATTGTTGCTACTTGGAATTTTGATCTTTTTGATAAACATATAAATTGAACTTTCTATATGTCCTTCATCCAGCTGAGTCTAATATATATGCCATCAGCCCTAGTAAAACATTCATATTCTATGTTTTTGCATTTTAATTTCATTCATTTGTGAATTCTCTATGAATTGGGATCTGATGGAACAATTAACTGCAGTAACTATGACATCTTTCTAACGAGAGATTGCTTAGCCTATTCCAAAGCGAAGCCTGCTGTGAATCAGATTGAAACTCACCCATACTTCCAACGTGATTCTCTTGTCAAATTCTGTCAGAAGCATGGCATCTGTGTCACTGCCCACACTCCTCTTGGAGGTGCCGCGGCCAACAGCGAATTGTTTGGTTCAGTTTCACGTCTGGATGATCCAGTTCTTAAGGTAAGCTAGATCCCTTTCTATCACTTGAATCACTGGATTTATTTTCAAATTATTGGGAATATAAATCTCATCATTTTGTGTGCTAATTGTAAAAATTTTGGCTTCTCAATCACATTCCTCTGTCAGAATCTGGCTGAGAAATACAAAAAGACTGTATCCCAGGTTGTCCTTTGCTGGGTCATCCAAAGCAACACACGGTTGTCATACCAAAGACATCAAAACTTGAGAGATTGAACGAGAATTTCCAAGTTTTTGACTTTGAGCTTATGAAAGAGGAAATGGACCTGATTAAAAAAGGTAGACAGGAAACACCGGACCGTTGATCTGTTTGCATAGATTTGCCTGTAATTCTACCCACGAGAGCAAGGCCTTGTGTTGGCAAAGAATAATGGAGTGCAGGAGTTATGTGTCTTTGACTTGTAAACCTCAAACTGATCCAAGTCATTCGTGAAAGCTCAATAGATGTGTTTGATAAAACGATCACGCACGAACTACATTCCATCTCTCAATGAACCTACTCATTTTAACGTGATTGCCTTCCCTTGCATGCCCTCTGTTTGCTTTTGGACTTTTGAGTTCAAATTTTAAGCTCAACGTTTGTCTTGAACTAACTGAAGGAAGGTCTTTAAAAAAAATAGCAATGGTATCTGGATGAGGATCTGCCTCATGAATGCAAGAAGAAAAGCGATGATTTATTAATATTGTTGAGTTTTTATCTTAATTTTTTTCAAGATCAGCAGAAGTTTACCAATTGATAAAACATTTTCAACAATAGCTAAAAGTTAATATGCTTAGCCAGAAAGTAGAAGCACTACTGAAATAATATAAGTCGTGAATTTGCTTTGGAAGAAATAGATGTGCGGTTGGAGTTAGATTTGAAAATTGAATTGCATAAATAGATGTGCAGATCAAAACTTTCAATCTTTCTATATTTTTGTGCAGCAAATGAGCACTAGTATACATGATCGTTCAAGCATCTGCAAAGCTATTTTTGTGAGTATAATAGGCAATGTCACTCCAATCCAAGCTATGCCAACCAAATGAAGTTTGAAGTTATAACTACAAGTAGATCATCTCCTGACCATAGAGTATATAAAAATCACACTGCCGGATTTTACCCAAAAAAAATCACACTGCCTGATTGGCAGTTTGAGTTTATGTTTCAGCTTCCTCCAATACATTTTTCGAAATCGAGGTTTCCCTCCCCTCTTTACTATCGTTCAGTTTGCTGCTCACTTGTCACTTCCATTGGCGTCAGTTCTGTTTCAAGATCCTTTGGGGATTGCTGAGTTGTCTGATAGTCATTGGTCTGATCATCAGCTCCTGGATTGCTGAGCTGTCTATTACACGAGTGTTTGTTAGTAGTCTGTTAACGAAGTAATTAATCAATAACCATAAGATTTAGAAAACACGAGTGTTTGTTAGTAGTCTGTTATAAGATTTAGAAAACACGAGTGTTTGTTAGTATTCCTCATTTCTCTTTCATTCTTGAATTCCTCATTTCTTTTTCATTCTTCTACTCTCTCTCCTTCTTCCTCCATTGTTATCACCCTTCTCGAGTATGACTCCTCAGTCCACTCAATCAAACACCATGCCTACTCGTGTCGAAGTTTGGGAGACCTTTCTTGTGGAGCTAATGGTTAAGCTTGATTCGCTCCATTCTAAGTTCGATCAGCTTAGTGACTTCTTGGACAAACCCGACTCTACTGTTCATCCTCTTCCCGATGACGACGTCGACTCTACTGTTCATCCTCTTCCCGATGACGACGTCGGTGATCGCCGCCCTGATGCTCCGAGTCCGGTGAGTCCGCCTTTAATTTTTATTTATCATTTTGTTGTGATAGCTGATCATACTTAGAAACCCTAGTCCAAACCCTGACATAGAAATTAAGCGGCTCCATTCCTAAATTCTCCATCCCTTGCCTCTGTGCAATATGAAACTTAAATTTGTTTCAAATTTGCATTTATCTTTCGTACAGTATATGAAAAAAATGCTGCAACCAGAGAAAGAGACATTAATGTCAGTTGGTGAATTGGCCAAGGAGCGTTGTGATTTGATTAGAAAGCATTGGAATATCGTAGTTGATGGTGAAGATGTTCCACCACCTCTTGCAAGTTTCAGCGAGATGTGCTTTCCTGAACCAATTTTGAAGGCCTTGAAAGCCAAGGGCATTGTTCAACCGACCCCCATTCAGGCGCAAGGTCTTCCAGTGACTATATCAGGGAGGGATATGATTGCTGTTGCCTCTAGAGGCTCAGGAAAGACATTGGTTTTCGTGTTGCCATTGGTTATGATTGCATCTCAAACGGAGAGAATGATGCCAATTTTATCAAACGAAGGGCCTATTGGATTGATTATTTGTCCATCGGGGGAGCTGGCTCAGCAGATTTATGAAGTAGTGCAAGGATTTCTGACTCCCATGAGAGAGGCTGGATATCCAGCGATAAGATCTTTGCTCTGTATTGATGGTGTGGGTATCAGGTCACAGTTGGAGACACTGAACAGAGGTGTTCACATTGTTGTTGCTACTCCTAGGAGGTTGATGGATATACTCAAACTGAAAAGAATGAATCTGGACCATAGCAGATACCTAACCTTGGATGAGGCTGATAGATTGGTGGGCTTTGACGATGACATCAGAGAAGTTTTCAACCACTTTAAAGGTCAACACCAAACTCTCTTATGTTCAGCCACCCTGCCCACACAAATTCTGAACTTAGCTGAAGGTGCTTTGCGAAAACCTGTCACCGTAAACACGGGAATAGCTGGAGCTGCAAACCTTAGTGTGCCTCAGCAGGTTGTGCTTGTGCAGGAAGAGGGCAAGCTTGCCTTCCTTCTTGAGTGTGTACAAAAGACTGTACCGCCTGTTCTGATCTATTGTGTTGATGGCGCTGGTGTTCATGACATTCTGCATTATCTTCTGCGAAAAAAAGTGGAAGCAGTGGGAATTCATGCAGGGATAGATCCGACACAGAGAGAGTATGCCATTTCTTCATTCAAGGCAGGGAAGCAAGATGTCCTGGTTGCCACTGATGTTGTCTCAAAGGGTTTATATTTTCCGGATGTTGAGCATGTCATCTGTTATGACATTCCAGCACATGTTGAAGACTATGTCCAGAGGATAGGACGGACGGGAAGATGGGGGAAGAAGGCAAGAGCAACCGTGTTTAAAATCAAGAATCATAGCGAGACAACACATGCAAGCTCGGATGGAAACTTGAGCTGAAGATATCACCAGATGTATTGTCAACACAAGCTGTAGCTAATCCAGGGATGAAAACTTGAGCTAATACATTTTTGGGTCAGAGAAGGCTAGCAAAGTATATTACCTAATAGGTTGATGCCTGCTGAGTTTCCCAGATATTGTCATTACTTGGATTCTAAACATAACATTCTTGTAAAAGGGTTCCTCACCGGAATTAACAATACCTAGTATTCTGAATTTCACATGTTCATTCTAGACTCTTTTTGAAATCAAGATCTACATGGTTTACCTATAAGGCTTAGTTACTCCTCACCAGTACATGAATGAGATCATAATTCCCAGGTTTTGGTAATTTTGTGAAGGTGTGGAATACCTGTCCATGGCAGTAAGCTGCCTTTTTTTTCATTGAAGAAAATAGAAATGTCAGTGAATATTGCCAATATTCACAGTATTCATAATGGGCAACCTAAGCAGATGGGTCTAAAGGAGTTGCTGAAGTTTAATCTCTTTAGTATAAATGCCCACCCACTGATGTTTTTCTTGCTGGAATTTGTTTCCCCTTAAGAAATCATTTCGTACTTCACGCTACTTGGGCTGCTGTTTTCATGAGTTCTTACTTGACTTTATATGGTTTTTTATGTGTTTTTGTTTTTACTACACTGCTTTGTCTCCTTTAATGTAAGTATTATTTGTAGAGGAACCACATGAGGCACTTTTAGGTACCGACAGTTTGACTAGTATCGTAGTGTCTTTTGAAAAATGGACAAGAGGTGATGCACTGAAATCAACTACCATTTGGAAATTGTTCTTGGATAGTGAAATTCTTATGATTTCTTTGAACGCATTCAAAACTTAAAAGCAGAAAGGTATTGTCCAAACTTTGAAGAGACCTCAATGTTGAAAGAAAAAGAAAAACTGTCAAGAGGCCATCATCTGAAGATATATGCCTTGTTAAATAGCCATTTGAGTAATTCAAAAATATGTTGTTGATCTAGTGTTGCAAACTTCTTTGTAATTAAAAAATATTTCACTTCCACGGGTTGGTTAGTTCAAATTCTTGAGGCCCCTGGCTTATACTTATTGGCTTTTGAGTTCCCCTGCTCCTATTAACTATGTAAATCTATTCAGCAAAACGTTCATTGAAAAATTTAGATTCTGATTTCATGGATAATGTTTTTGCTCTGCTTTCATATTACTCTGTTGGGTCATTTAATGGCTTCGAATCTTGGATAGTTTGTCTTACCTCATACCTACCTGGTTACTGTTTTTTATTTAATTTTGCTCTTTTGGTTTTAAAGCATGCAGTGAACGGATAATATTTGGTTCTTCACTCCTAAGTATTGATGCTTAACTCATTCATTGTTGTATTGAGATTATGATATTCTAGCATTAAGATATTGGTAGTTGTTTTGGTACAAGGTTCTCAATGTACCAAATGGTGAGGCTGTACTAAATATTACCTTTGTTAATGAATATTCACAGGCATTCTTAGACTTCAGATGCTCTGTTATTGAGAGACGTGCCAAGTTCAGACTTCCACAAGCACAGGAAAGAAGACATATTTTTTAGGTATGCTACCCTTTTTTTTTTCCTTCTAATTCTAGATAAGCTTATATTGAGGTTTTTGGATATCCATACATGTCCTTGGATGTGTGCTCTAAACCACGGGTGAGAACTTGAGAAGATTTCGTTCTTTTTCCCATTGCATTTCACATTATTCTAGCTTGTCTTTGTGTACTGCTGTGTTATTGTGACTCTATTTTACTGGATTAATATTTATGTAACCACACTACAACTCATAGTTCATATGTATTTTCTTGTTGAAATAGGGCATTGTTGTGGGCCTGGATAATTTGGATGCAGTAATTCATATACTAAGAGAATCTTCTAGCAATGCAATTGCATCATCTGGTCTAAGGACTGGTGAGCTCCCCTATGTTTTTGAGTTTTTCATTTTCTTCAACTTGAGTAGAAGTGGTGGTTCAAAAGCACTGAGACATGATTTTCTGGCTTTGTCATTAAGCTTCTGTTGTTCTGCATGTGTTGTTTTTCTGTTTTTTGGCTTTCTAGCTTCTGCTGCGAGGAACATTTTTTGTCATGTGCTTTGTGTTTGCTTCTTTTGATCAATGAAATTTCTTTCCTATAACATGTGAATTTTTTTTTGGCACCTGGAGTCTAGTGCAACAGAAGTTTAAGGACGCTTATGGTTTAACTAATCAGAACCTTCCAATAATCTGTTATTTTTTAAAATATTCTATTTATATAGTATAGCCGCGCGGCTATACTTCTAGAATTTAATATTAAATAATATCTTAGCCTTATTTAAATACTTTCATTAGTAAGTATATTTTAATTATTTTTTCTTTAGTGAATAATTAGTATTAAATATTTTAATAAAAATCCTAGAAATTTGGTTTTGGTACCCAAATATTTTAGTATTCCACAAAAATCAATTTTAACCTCGAAACTTAAATCCAAGATGCAACTTGATTCGATAATATTTTTATTTTATTTTCAAGCTGGGTGTCTTTCTTTTATTTTATTTTCGCAACTTAAATGCTAGAAATCTGATTTTTAACATCTTACTTGCAAAATTACGATTGTGCCCTTACACTTATTTTGCTTGTAACTTTCTCGTTTCAACTCCGATTTGGACCCACTTCGTGCCTTTGATTTAGGAAATTAAATAAATTACTTGGGGACGGGATATTACAATTTGGCCAATCTGAATGGCATCTCATTTATTAATACAAGGGAAATAATGTTGATAGAATGTTGGCAATCTGTAGCTAGAAAGTGGATGTGCTGGACGAGTGGAAATGGAGGCAAGACTGAATAAAAAAATAAACCTAATTTAGGGTAGGGGTTGAATGGCAGAGAACCTAAGGGAAAGAATAAATTTACGCCTTATTGCAAAAGGATGGGTGAGAAATGCAATAACCTATTAGACATACACATGCCTTATTGCAAAGGCAAAAGGTTCAATGGGAAAGAATAAATTTACGCCACTGAGTTTGGTTTCCAAGCTGCCATTTTATAAGATGTTGTTTTTGAGATTGGAGTAGGTTTTGGGAGATACAAGTGGACAAACATAAGGTAATTTTGTGAAGGTGTGGAATATTGAAGAAAACAGAAATGTCAGTGAAATATTGCGAATATCACTAGAACGTAGCCTTATAAATTTTTAGTATTAGAAATTTGTTTAGATATGATCCACATAGTGGTGCAACCAAGAAGCATGTGTACATTGTGGCCTTCATTGCAATGCCGCACATAATGATATTAATTAACGATCCGATTGGATCAATTTCTTCGTTCAAAATGATTCTGGTGTTACTAAATTATGGCTTTCCATTGTTCTAGAAGTACACCATATTTTCTTGATTGAACTTTCTTGCTCAAATGATTCATCACAATGCTTGGATTTTCATATGGTATTTTGTCTATTCACAGTATTCGTAATGGGCAACCTAAGCAGATGGGTCTAAAGGAGTTGCTGCAGGTGACTACCTAAGTTTAATCTCTTTAGTATAAATGCCCACCCGCTGACCCACTTGCTCACTCATGCATATATGTTATTTTAATATATTTGTAGGCCCCTGGCTTATACTTATTGGCTTTTGAGTCCCTGCTTCTATTAACTATGTAAGTCTATTCAGCAAAACGTTCATTGGAAAATTTAGATTCTGATTTCAGGGATAATGTTTGTGCTCTGCTTTCATATTACTCTGTTGGGACATTTAATGGCTTCAAATCTTGGATAGTTTGTCTTACCTCATACCTACCTGGTTACTGTTTTTTATTTAATTTTGCACTTTTGGTTTTAAAGCATGCAGTGAACGGTTAATATTTGGTTCTTCATTCCTAAGTATTGATGCTTGACTCATTCATTGTTGTATTGAGATTATAATATTCTAGCATTAAGATATTGGTAGCTTGTCTTTGTGTACTGCTGTGTTATTGTGACTATTTTACTGGATTTATTTTTATGTCACCACATTACAACTCATAGTTCATATGTATTTTCTTGTTGAAATAGGGCATAGTTGTGGGCTTGGATAATTTGGATGCAGTAATTCGTATACTAAGAGAATCTTCTAGCAATGCTTATGGTTTAACTAATCAGAACCTTCCAATAATCTGTTATTTTTTTTCCGAACTTGGTTCTTAGGGGTAGGGTTTATTTAATGCCTTACTTAGCGAGGCTTTTTTGGGAGTAGATGAGAGTTCCAGTTCTGTAACAGAATGTAATCATGTTTTCCAATTTTGTTATTCAAATTTCCTTGATGTCTAGGGTTTGGTCGTCTTTGAAATCAGCTCTGGAATGCAAGCTTTTTTTATCTGTATTCTGTCCATACCCTGGTGTTTTGATTTCCTTTTTCTTAAATGTATTCCTTAGCGAATCAACTGTGTTCAAAGATCTGCGTCGTCCAAAGCTGAAGCCGTGAAATATGGGCCTCCTATTGCCAATTGATTTTGGGTTGAATGCTCTAATTTGCAAACTTAACAATAACTAGTGAAGCCATATATAACTCTAGTTGCAAGATTCCCCGGCTTACACCTTACCCAGTTTCGTGCCTGAATTTTTCATTACACATTATGTTTAGACATATGTATCGATTCCCGTATTTCTATATATCTGTCTGAATTCTTCCCCATGTTTTGAAATAAATCTACTGAGTTATACACGTTTGTGTTATATATTTCTTCTGATTATTGTTTGTTATATATTTCTTCTGATTATTGTACATAGTTTTCAGACTGTTTTGTAATCCTTCATATAAATATTTTTCAATGCGCTTCTTTGTATTATATTATTTTCAAAAGTGCACATTTGATTAGGTAGGACCTCTTGCGCCACGCTCCTGTTAAGGCAGTGTAGAATGCATTTAATTGGGTTGGTAGTGGGATCTTGATCATTATGTTGATTTAACCTGTTATGGAAAAAAATTGGTACAAAAAAAATTAAATGCAGCCTCTGTCAGAAATGTGATGGTTCTTTCTAAAATGACAAACCCAATTGCCCAAAAGTGCCAGAATAGTAAAATTCACAAATCACCACAAAACCTCTCCATGCAACTCTAGACATAACAAGACAAAACAAACCCAGAACAAGGAAGGGGGAGAAAAATACAAAAACAATGTCAATTGAAGGAATTAATTAAAAAAATTATAATCATTTTTTTATTTAAAAGATAATTAGAATGCAATTAGAATTAAATTAGTAACCGTGTTAAGACCAGCGAGCAAGGTGTTAAGCTTGGGCTTGGAGGCCAAGAGGAGGTGGAGGGAGCGCGTGGTGACGACGAGGGCACCATTCGGACCATGAAGAAGAGGAGGCCCATTGCGAAGACGCAGGGTATCCAATGGTGCTTGGCCACGTGTAGGACGTCATGCAGCCTCCAGGTCATGAAGGAGGCCTTGCCACCGTAGACACGGAGCTTCTTGGAGGAAGAAGAAGAAGAAGAAGACGCCATGATCAGGTCCTGCACTTGGAGGACCTCCGAGTTGTGGTTTGTGAGAACGACGTGAAGGGACTTGCCGTTTGAGGCCTTTTTGTGCTGAGGCTTGAGGGCTGAAACGGCGCCGTTCATTTGGGGGTGCAACTGGAGTAATGTGGGGATTGGATTGGAGATAGAGGCGCTTTTTTGATGAAGCGAGATTGCTGGGGCGTGGATATGGAGATATTTATATAAATTAGAATTTAGATTTAATTTAATTTCTTTGCCAAAAGGAAATATTTTGTTTCTTTTCCCTAGTTGATTAGGATTTATCCTTAAATTTCTGCACGTTAATTTTTAATTCCTAATAGGATTTGAATCATAATCAAAATTTTCAATTCCTATTAGGAATTGGATTATAATTTGATTCCTATATAAAGGCCTAGTTTTAGATTGTGCCTCAGGGAAGTTGTATCAAAACAAATAAAAAGAACCATGGAAAAAGAAGATGATTATGTTGAGTATGTTCCAGTAGCGAAGCGGCGAGCAATGGAAGCTCATAAGATTCTTCAACGCAATGTAAAGTCTTTCAGGCTTGAAGAGAAGTCAGACAAGTTAAAGCTAGCTGCTCAGGCAAACCCTAGTCTCCTTGTTAAAGCACAGTTGGAAAAATCAAATTTTGTTGCTGAAGACAAACCAAGCAGACCTAGTCTCCTTGTTAAATCATTAGAGATGAAGCATGAGGCTCCCAAGATTACTCCAATCCAGCAGATGGTGCAACAAGAGAAAGAGATTATTGACAATTTATCTGATCGCAAAACACTAATGTCAGTTGGTGAATTGGCAAAGGGAATCACTTATACCGACCCTATACCAACAGGTTGGAAGCCCCCATTGCATATAAGAAGGATGCCAATGAAGCAATGTGATTTGATTCGAAAGCAGTGGCATATCAAAGTTAGTGGTGAAGATGTTCCACCACCTATTAAGAATTTCAAGGACATGAGATTTCCTGAACCGATTTTGAAGACTCTGAATGCCAAGGGTATTGTCCAGCCGACCCCCATTCAGGTGCAAGGTCTTCCGGTGATTTTATCCCGGAGGGATATGATTGGTGTTGCTTCTACTGGCTCAGGAAAGACATTGGTTTTTGTGCTGCCATTGATTATGGTTGCATTGCAAGAGGAAATTAGGACGCCAATTGTTCCTGGTCAAGGGCCTTTTGGATTGATCATTTGCCCATCAAGGGAGCTCGCAAAGCAGATTTATGACGTCGTGGAAGAGTATCTGGTTCCTATGAGACATGCTGGGTATCCAAAGATAAGGCCTTTGCTCTGTATCGGTGGAGTGGATATGCGTTCGCAATTGGACATTATCAAGGAAGGTGTTCATATAGTTGTTGCTACTCCTGGGAGATTGAAGGACATGCTGGCAAAGAAAAAAATGAATCTCAACACTTGCACATATTTAACTTTGGATGAGGCTGATAGATTGGTAGATATGGGCTTTGAGGATGACATAAGACACATTTTTGACCACTTTAAATCTCAAAGACAAACTCTCTTATTTTCAGCCACCATGCCCGCAAAAGTTCTCAACTTTGCTAAAAGCGCTTTGGTAAAACCCGCCACCGTGAACGTGGGAAGACCTGGAGCTGCAAATTTGGGTGTAATTCAGGAGGTTGAGTATGTGAAGCAAGAGGCCAAGTTTGTTTACCTTCTTGAATGTTTACAAAAGACCGCACCACCTGTTATAATATTCTGTGAAAACAAAGCTGATGTGGATGACGTTCATATATATCTTCTGATAAAAGGAGTGGATGCAGTGGGCATTCATGCGGGGATGGATCAAAAAGAGAGAGAGGATGCCATTTCTTCCTTCAAGAAAGGGAAGAAAGATGTCTTGGTTGCCACTGGTGTTGTCTCAAAGGGTTTGGATTTTCCGGATATTCAGCATGTCATCAATTATGACATGCCAGCACAGATTGAAGACTATGTCCATAGGATTGGACGAGCGGGAAGATGTGGCAAGACTGGAATAGCAACAACGTTTATAAACAAAAATCAAAGTGAGACGACACTTCTTGATTTGAAGCACCTCCTGCAAGAGGCAAAACAAAGGATTCCACCCGTGTTGGCTGAGCTTGATGATCCAATGGAATTAAATGCAGATGCAATTACAAATGCGAGCGGGGTTAAGGGCTGCGTTTATTGTGGCGGGCTTGGTCATCGTATCCATGACTGCCCCAAACTGGAGCATCAGAAAAGAATGGCAATTTCCAGCTCTAGAAGGGATTATTTTGGATCTGGTGGTTACAGAGGGGAAATATGATATTTTCGATATGTATGTAACTATAAAGCTTGCAGTCTCTCTGAAACCAAAGCTCCTTTCCCTATTTTATATTGGCAATTTACCAATTTAGCATTTACATAATTTAATTCTTATGTATTTCTTCTATATGTTAACTGCTCGTCAATTCTATAATGAACTTTTTGGGAGAAATCTTTTTTTTTTTTTCGGTATTTAAATCAGATACATATGGTCCTCAAATAAAGTTATGATTGCTGATTGTATCATGATTCTATGTTGAACACAGAGAGCTTCATTCTGATATGAAGTCTGTAAAGAAGACTTATTCATCTGCTTTGAAGTTATCTTGCCAACCTCCAAAACGAATAATATCGAATCTAGATTATCTCTGTATAAAAGGCGCTAGCGATAGAGAAGTGAAGATCTATTGACCTACGGCCGTCGGTGTACGATGCCAGTGTTCCATGAAGAAATCTAGTTTAGTTGCAGTTAGGTATTCTATACCAAAACGGTATCTGATAGGTTTTGGACAAAAATATACATATTAATAAACTGGAGATCACATTTAAACCATGTCGACCACAGACCTGAATTTTGCCATTTTTTACCACAAAAAATTTCCTACTGCCATTGAAAAAAAACTAATATTACAATAAACCAAATCCACTGAGATTAGGAAGAAAACTTTATGTTTACAAAAATTGGAGATTCTGCTTGAGTGATTTTACCAATTAGACAGCAGAACTGATTTCAAAATTAGTAATTTAATAAAATAAAAAAAGCATTCTACCTATGTTAGAAACATAAAGGGCATCATGCTTGAAGCTACACTCTACGTCGCCGTCGGACGTAAGTGAGTAGGCGCACATCACCCTTCATATCACTATGATCGCGACAGAACGGGCTTCCACAGAGACAATGGAAGGGGTTCAGATGGGATCAACAAAAAAAAAAGTATTCAAGGAGAGGAGAAAATTAGCCGCTCTCATCAATCAAGATATCCAAGAACACAAACCATTCCGGCACAGAATGACATTGAGACAGCTTCAATAAGAAACATGGCTCTTAATATAGAATCTATAATACATACAGAAATGGAATGATGCTCTTCAGTGATGAATAATAACTGTTCGTTAAGTTTATTGCACGTGGCAATAACTTTAATTTTAAGTATGCATGCAACCTAAGATAAACCTTAAATAATGAACAAAGAAATTGAAGAGTTTGGATAGGCTGGCGGAGATGATCATGTTCACCCCTAAGATGTTATGGGGTGTCATGGAACCAAATTGGTTATTTTGGTTAGAGAAGGTCAGTTGAATTGATTTGAGTATAAAGAAACTACAACATGTAAAGGGGTGCAGTCAATAATTAGACCACTGACAAGAAAATACTTCTATACGAAGGAAGGCTAAACAGCTAAACCTAGAATTTATGCAATCTGAAAATTTCTTTGTTTGAGGAACAGAGCATCCTAATCAACAGTTTGAAATGTTCAAATACCTGAGCAACAAAGTGCAACACATTTCCTTCCAAGATGTTAAGATACAAATGTATATAAATGTATACACAACCTATATTAGGCTATAATTACTTCTTGCATTATAGGGTAAGCACATATAAACCTAGAAGATGCAGAATTATCTTAATGATAGCAGAAAACTAAAATTGTTTCATCACTTTAAATGATGCTCGTTAATGATCGTGTAATAACTGTTCATTAAGTTTATTGCAAGTGAAAATAGCTTAACGGTTAAAGTTGAATTTACATGTCTAATGCAGATGCAAAGCTAGCGGACAATTACGTTAACTTTTAGGAGTATGGATTTTACACCTGTGATTGATAAATCTTGCAGCATTTCCATAAACTGTAGCATCCAAGCAAAGGGCCTCTTCATCTTTCAAGACACCCTTTGAACCCCAGCCTGCATCTAGCAGAACTTGGTAGCGTGTATTCTTGTTACTAGCACTTTGCACATTTCGCTCATGTAGTTCTGTGTTGGTTAATATCTCTCCAACGTACTCACAAACAAAAGCCCCTGCTGGCAAGTCCTCCAGTGTTCGAAGACCCCACCCTTTCCCTTCGGGTGTCAACAACACCTGCAACATAGATTAAACCACTTAGACGCCTTTAGAATTTATACCCATCTGGTTATTATTACCTAGGGCCTAGAAATTCACAGAGGGCAAACTAACCTGCAACTTTACAGTGATGCCTTGCTGAACAATCCGGTTTCCACATTTCTTGTTGCACCTGCATTTAGACCAGCATTCCTTTATAAATTTCCGTAACGAATGGCCTTTGCATGGCACAGAACTCTTCTCATTCTTAGACCTTTGAAGTGGGCAGTTTCTACAATACAAGTTGTGATCTTGTTTAGGTTCCCGCTTCAAGGATATACATTCTTCCAGAAACTTCACCTTGACCAATCCTCCCGGAGTGTATGCAAACAGACCCCCAGTTTTAGCTGCACAGACGCAAGGTACTGGTGATGTCAAACAATACCCAAAACAGTGTGAACAGCAACCCTCATGAGATATACGAGCAAGTGAAAATTTCACATAGGCGTTCTTATAAACTAAATTATTGGGGATGTAAAAAAAGATTGGCAGATCTTCAGCATTTCTTCTATCCTCCAAGGAAACTTTCACTCTTTCCTCACCTCTAGTTATGTCATCAATATAAACACAGGATTTAATGACTCCATGTGAAGAACGGTAGTTATGATCAGCCTCCACCTTGCATAATTTTGAAGATCTACGGCCTTGGATCACCTTTAATCTCTTTGCGGTTTCACCAAAGATGTTCTCAATATCCTTCCTTGCAAAACCAATTAAGCATTGAAGACCATCATAACAACCAAAAGCTATATTGGGTATATGGGGTATAATAACCTTGATAAGATTTTTACATAAAATTAATTCACTTTGAAAACTTAGATGATCATATTTACTGGCAAGAACATCTTGTGCAGTACTTTCATCAAAGGTGGAATCAGTTCCTGTTTCCACAAAGCATTCTTCAACCCTACATGATTTTATGTGTGTCTCTTCCACCATTTCTAGAGCTTCATCAAAATGTGGAGGACAGAAATCAGACTGTGGAGAAGAATGGCAAATCATAGACATTTCCAGGTCTCCCTTCGGAGTATATGATGCAGCTACAAACTGTGGCAAATCAAAAACATTATCTTTGTAGTCCGTATTCAACACTTCCACTTCCAACAACTTCAAGCCGTCTTCATCAAAATCTGAAGAACTATCTTCACCTATCAGATTGAGACTTTCTTCCAGTTGTGTGTTGCAATTACGCAGAGGATCGAAGTTATTCCCGAGACATAGAACAAACAACCCAACCATAATTTCTAATAATAGTAAACAGAAATATAGGGCATAGAGAATATTATTATACATAATACAGCAAGAAATGCTCACCTTTGATTGGATCAAAGCTCTTTTTCCCTATTTAAAAGGGAAAATAAGGATACCCAGTAAGTATAACTAAATAAAACAATTTTAGATTGTAACCAAACAATAAAACCAAGGAAAATAAACAAACCAATTTAATAGATATTCCAATATTTCTCTTCCATGACATATATAATGAAAAATAAATAAAAACAAAATCTTGAAAAGCATTGAATAAACAAAACATTAAATTAATTAATAAAAAATTAAAAAGCAAAATCTTATTAAAATATGAAGAAGAAAAAAACGAAGGTAAAAACAAACCTTTTCCTCCTCTGGCTTGTGGTCCAGAACAAAGTCCAGCAAAACTCTGTAATTTTCATCAATAATAAACTCCCAGCTGTTTGCATAGACTTTCAGAAGCTCTTTGACCGCTGCCTTTGTCTGACCTTCGGAAATGCCAAAAGGCTACATTGCCCTACAGGCATCAGCCATTCGAGAATTTTTTGGCGGCATCACTAAACTATTCACAGTGAAAACGGCATCACTAAAAAAAGAAGAAGGCAAATGCCAACAAATGAAGATGAAGCAGCTCTGGCCTTTGGTTATGTCACCAAAACAGAAAAATAAAAGAAAAGCTAGAAGAAGAAGAAAGCTTTTACAAAGTAAAATCCAGATTAATGGTTTTTACCTATCTCTTTTTTCTGGGTATTTAATTTTCAACTGACTCAGAGCACTGAGCACCTCTTTCAATTTCTCAGACTCTCTGTCTAACCTCTGGTTGCTTTGGGAAAATGGGAAAATGCTTAAGGAGAAGAATAAGAAGATGGAGAGCTCTTTTTGCAGATTTTTTTTAAAAAAACCCCCCAGATAGGTAAACTGATATACGGAGAGAGAGAAGGTTTATTGGATTTGGTGGGAGCACTTTCTATGCTCCACAATTTTTTTTTATCTGTACAGTTTTGTATCTCTAGCCTTTAGATTAATCTGACGATTGGGAAACACTGCCGTAGGATTTCTTCTCTTTTCAGGTGAATGAGTGTCCTAGGATTTCAAGAACAATCCGGATGTCTAGACTTTGGAGGGAGATCCGTGGAAGCACAAAGTTTCACAGAACAAATTGCGCACACTTTATGAGAGTGTCAGGTCAGAAGGGGTATGGAAGTTACATGAAAAGTGGGGCAAGTTGGATAAAATTAAAACTGGAATTGAAAGAAATCCTAATAATGTTATAAATTTTGAAGTCAATTATTACAATTTGTATAGAGTGCTGCTAAACGAACCCTAAAATTAACTGAGTACACCCTATGATCTAAGTACACCCAAATATTTTAATTGAAATGTAAAATTAACTAAGTACATCTATAGAACTACCAAAAATACCCATGGTACACCCTAATACTTGTAGCATTATTTAATAGTTGATTTTCAGCTCGATTTTTTTAATAGTGTTTATAAATCTTTGACTTTTCATATGGATTTATGCTTCTACTAATACCTGCAGGACGTAATCTCATGATTACGGTTGAATACGGTTAGTAGGGTGTACTTATTAAAATTATATTTGTTTCAAAATTCCATATATCCTTTTTGGTCATTTTATATTAGGGTAAATTAGTAATTCAATATATACTTTTGTAGTAGGGTGTACTCAGTTAATTTTAGGGTTCGTTTAGCAGCACTCTTTGTATATTGTATTAAGAGCATATCCAACACTAGAAGCAAATAAAATTCGTTAAATTGAAGTTTGTTGACCTATGTGGCAATTTGAAAAGTCTTATTTGCTACTTGAATAATTTTTGCTCCAATAGACTCTTCAATCCAATTAATATAATATCATGAAAAAGAATACAAAATATGAAAACATATGAAAAATGTCTATGTATTTATTATATGAAAAGAAAAAAATGCATATTTTTAACATTTTCAAGGTAGGTTTTGTTTTTCCGAAGTAAAATTAAACGTTTGAAGAGCCAGATTCAACTTACCAGTCCTGAAGAGAGAGAAAGTGGTTGCAGCTTTAATAACTGAGGTTGAAGAGGCTGTTGGAGATGCTCTAAGGGTTTGATTAAAAAAATGGTAATACACATTTTTGGTTATCATATTTTGCCTCGATTTTGTTTTTCATTACTTCATTTTATTTTTCTCAAGGCTAAACTGGTGATTTATTCCTTGAACTTGTACCTAATTTTCAATTGACCACTATCCTCTCTTTTAAAAAAAAAAAAAATATTAAGGATATTAAATGTTCCCCCATTGTCTAAAAAACAACACGTGTTTCTTTCCTTCTTCTTTTTCCCTTAACGCTTTTAACCAAACCTTTTGGCTGGTTTCAACTGAAGCCTCCCCAACCTGACACTACAAAGCCACCGCACGCGCAGTCACTCACTGCCACCCCTGTTCCAAATCCACCCTCATCACCAACCTCGCCACTGAAGCGTTAAGGATGAACAAGTAGCCCACCAAATTTCTTTTTTCTTCTCTCTCTCTCTCCATCATTTATCTCTCCCTTTCTCTCTCTTCACGCTAGAAACAGTGGAGATCGGCGACTTTCTACCCTCCAAATCTGAGGTGAGCAAAGGCGGGGATTCGAGGTTTCGGCAGTGAATTTACTAGTCTTCATTTCGTCGAAATTTGGTATTCAAATCAGCCAATCAAATTTCTGCTCTTGCTACAAATCTAAAACCAAAAATTGAAAGCACATAATGATTTGGGCTCCAAAATTGGCCGAAGGTTTACATGGCCGAAGGCTTATGTAAAACCAGCCATAATGCTTGGTTAAAAGCATTGAAAGAAAGGGGAAAATAGAAGAAGAAAGGAAACACGTGTTGTTTTTTAAGGAGCCCACGTCATTGTTGAGGAGGAATGGCTCCTAATATGTCAAGAGCCAAGCATTGTCCAGTACAAATTTAGGGGGCAAATCATTTGTGGGAAAAGTTGAAGGGAACATTTTGCATCTCATGGTTTGGAATGAATTTAACCACAACATATAACGCATAAACATTCAAAATGGCGGATTGATTATGCTTATTATAGTTGAGCTAAGCCTTTTTTCATTTTAACACAAGCATCTTATGATCTAGTCTCTTTGAGCACAAAATAGAAAAGAGAAGAAAGGTTAAACTTTTACCCTTGTAGACTTTTCTTGGAGAACCAAAAATGATCACCTTGTTGGAAAGGCCTTCAATCTCCTCTTAGCTTATAGATTCCTCAACCAAGAGGCTCCAAAGGAAAAGCCCTCTACCTCACTACACCAAAATGGACAAGAGATGGAGAGAAGATCAACCAAGAGGCCTTAGATCTAGACTACCTCTTAGTTGGTCTGATTTTTGGCTAACAAAATGGGAGGGAGGATGTCTCACCTACACATCAACACTTCATGGTTTGGAGGCCAAAAACCCTAACTTGAAAAATGTCAAAATGTGGCTTTATAGCCAAAAAAATATGATGTCTTCTTGGGTTCCTCTTGGGCTTATTTAACTTGTGTTGTCATACAACACATGTTCCTAGAGGCCTAGTGGGTCCTTGTTTTTAATTACCAAAACAACATAAAATGTATTTCCATATTTGCCTTATTTTTATTGTTTGTTTAAAATAAAAAGTAAACAAATTCTTCAATAAAACTCTCTCTCTCTCTCTCTCACGCACCTAGACCAAACCCACCACTCCAGCCACCGCACCTTCCGTCCCCCCTCTCTCCATCGTCCATGTTTTAAATAAACAATAAACAAATTCTTCAATCACCCAATCACCAACCCAACCCAACTCACCCTTTCCCTTCTCCTCCTCCTCCTCTTCCTCCTGCACGAAAACTCAACAATCACCACCCCGACCATCACACCCACAACCACCAATATATATATATATATATATATATATAACTATTCATTATTATTATTTACCGGTGAAATATAAATAAATATATAAGTACATATATAAATAGGACAACACCTAATTTGTACTGGGGAAACAAAACAGTCCGACTGGGGAACTGTTTGACTAGTCCACATGGAAGAATCCTCAATTGACCATGTGGCTAGGGAACGAGCCGTCCAACTGAGCCTAAGCTCACCAGCATGTACAGCAGAATCCTCAATAATCTCACATCCTGTCCAACTGGGCCTACGCGCGCAGACTACCCCACTAAGGGTCTACGAAACATCCTGTCAAGGGTGCCCGAGTTCCAACATATCCAAGTATGTCAACATTCCAAAACCGGGGAGGTATATAGGGTAGTGCGTATAGCACTTCAAACTGACAAACTATAATCTCATTTCTTTCCATAATCTCACATCCATACCCCAAATACCCCACACATAACCAAACATAGATAGAACTTCTCAAAATCCATATATATAAACTCAAGATACTCAAATATGTCAAAACCCAAATATATATATCGCAAATGCTTTATAAAAACATTAAGTTCACTAATTGAATACATAATACATTCAATAAACCATTGAAACAATATGCATAATTTTTCCATCATAAAACCATGCTTAAAATTTGAAAACAAAGTCCACTAACAAGTTGGCCCACGCTGCTTGACCCTGAGAGGGTCCCGCCTGCTGCATGTGATTAACCGGAGTACCTATTTCAGAATACGGGTACGAAATTAATATAAAACGCTTCGAACGAGAACTTTAAATTAAAATCCTAGTTTCTTGGGTTTCAAGTTTAAGTATGATGAACGAGACGTTCCTAAGATTCAACTACGTGTTTCGGATGATAGGATAGCTTTGGAAGACGCTATGTCAACCAAGTGGTCAAACTTTCCAAAAATAGGTCAACCGGGCCCATGGGGCCCACGACCTCCGTTTTACGATCCATAAGTTTCTATGAGTTCCACAAGGTTTACTAAGCATGTCTTGCAGGTTTGGTCTGAATTGAACGGTCCAATCGCTCGCGATCGTACGATCGAACGGTTAACGTTTAACGCAAACTTTAAGTTATTGAATCGGAACATCTGGGCCTCCAATTCTCAATTCGCGAATTCCTACACAATCCAAGGGATGTCTAGATCAACGTATATTGGAATGAAGTCGATCCAACAGTCAGAATATATCGAACCCGAATAATGCCTAATATGCGATATCCGATCGACGATCAAACGATAACCAAATTCCTATCCTTGTATACCGTCATGCTCGAGATGACATTTGGATCATTTTAGAACCAAGAGGGACACCGAAACAGTGCTCACGCGCTGGCAGCGCGTTGGTGTTTGGAGAAATTCCGGTGACAGGAAAATCTCAAAATCATGAGCAAAACTTATACCTTCATGATCAGGACATTGAATGCAGCAACTTTTGTTCTTGAACTAACCCCAGAAAGTAAGTGGAAGTGGCTAAATCGAGGGTCGAAATCGGCCACAACTTATATCGCTTATTTAACCACCAAAACGCTGAAATTAATTCTAAACAACCCAATCAGCAACTAGAACACATCGAGAGGATAAGGAAACATACCAAGTTCGAAGAATTTGGATGCCAAAAATGTCTGAACGAGCTCCGAAAATTTTATGTTAAAACTGGTCGGTTTTTGACGTTTTTCGATGACACAGGCAGCGGATCGCAGTTGCGATGGAATGGGGCTGGAAGAGGGAGGAGAGGCGGTCCTTTTGGGACTGGTGCCACCCCAAGCGGTGGCGTGTGGCGGCGGTGGTTCTCTTTGAGCCACTGGCTGTTTGAAAAAAAAAAAGAAAAGGGGAAGGGGTGCTGCGCGCGGGAGAGAGAGAGAGAGAGAGAGAGAGAGAGAGAGAGAGAGAGAGAGAAATATCAGGTTTTAAAAACCAACTTTGAAAATATTACGATTTTGCCACTGAGCTTGTTTTGATTGTAACTTCTTCGTTACAACTTCGATTCGAGCCCACTACGTGTCTACGGATTCATCTTGGTTCAACCTACGTAAAAGCACTAGTCCCTTCCCCAAAATCCTTCCGGATCAAAAAGTGACCGAAATACCCCTACCCTCGGGGCAAAATTGTAAATTCATATTTAAATTAATTAAATAATTTAAATGGATAATTAAATTAGGGTCGAGGTGTTACAACCTACCCCCCTTATAAAAAATTTCATCCTTGAAATTTACGTACCTGTTAATTGAAGAGGTAAGGGTACTTGGCCCTCATATGCGCCTCGGGCTCCCAAGTAGCTTCTTCAACGGTTTGACTCCTCCATAACACCTTCACTACTAGAATGGATCTGGAGCGCAACACTTGTTCCTTTCTATCCAGAATTTTCACTGGTTTCTCCTCATACGTCAAATCTTCCCTCAACTCCACGGGTTGATGTTCCAGGATATGAGAAGGATCGGGCATGTACTTCCGTAACATGGATACATGAAACACGTCATGGATCCGAGATAATTCTGGAGGTAAGGCAAGTCTGTAGGCAACAGGTCCAATGCGTTCCGTTATTTCATAAGGTCCGATATAACGAGGGCTTAACTTCCCACTTTTCCCGAACCTGATCACACCCTTCCAAGGAGATAGCTTCAAAACACCCAATCCCCATATGCAAACTGTTGGCTGCGCAAATCTCACGGCTTGGTGATCCGGGCCGAGGGGATGTGCGTTAACACGTGGCTTCCTGCTTTTGGATGGGGTGCGGTTGTGTGCGGGCGTGCCAGCACGGTCTACCGTGCGTCGAGATGGTGTTTGGATGGAAATGGTTAAGTGGTGCGCCTGTTTGGACTTGACTTCTAATCAAACGATTGTGGCCGAGAGAGGAACTGATCTCGGCTGTTAGGTTCACGGCCTGAGCTACAAGGCCGTTTAGTGGTGGTGTTGGTGGTGGGTTTTGGGCGGTGCTTCGGCGCGTTGCTCAGCGAGCGACGGTCGTATGATATATGGGGTGAATGAGAGAGTAACAGAGATGGTGCTCCGGCGCCTTGAAAATCAAGGGTCGTATGATATATTGATGAACGAATTTTTCCTTACAATCTAACACTACTCCTAGGAAAGCAAGTAAAGATATTGAAAGTGCATTACAGGAAAATATAAGTTGCTTCATGGGAGGCTTTGGTTTGGTGTTTGAACCCTTTGAATGTAGTTTGAGCTTTGTATTTATAGGAAGAGTTCTTGGAGGAGTAATCGAGGCTGAAAATCTGCATGGTGGAGCATGATTAGAGCAAGTGGGTAGTCCAATCGACATTTGGGATCGTGAAGTATGGTGGTGTGACCCCATAAATCTGGTAAATCTCGGCCGCCGCCCTGATCGTGGTTTCTGCGCTTCTGGCTGTGGGGACGCATTTATTGCTTTGATAGCTGGTGACCTAATCTCTCAAGCTGCAAGAATTCTTGTGAGAATGTCTGCGTCTAATCAATCTGTCTCCTGTCGTCAAACCCTGACTTTAGTCACTTCCCACCTTCCCTCGTGCATTAAATGCTTATTCGTGGCCAGTGGGTTTGCTGCAATAAACAGAGGCACTACTTCATTAAATGAAGCGTGGGACTCTGCTGCCACTTGATGATCTGACTTTAACACCTTTGGCCGTGATTTTGTTTGGCCTCGGCCTTGGCCTATAATCGAGGCCGAGAAGATTATGCCTTAGCAATTTTTCTTTTGTTTTCAAGAAGGCCAAACATCTTGGCGAAACGCCGCGTTTTAGTTTTACGAACAAGTGTTGGGGCCGAGAAAAGAGGCTCCTTCGGTCAGTTACTGGCCGTAATTTATTAGGCACAAATTGAGAGCTCTCCCCCTTTGGGTGTGTTTGAAAGCTTGGAGAACCTCACTATTTATAAGCCTAGGGGAAGTAAAAATCTGAATTGAGTTCACTAACCACACCCACTTCACCTAACACACAATTACATTTGAAAACATTTCCTCTTCTCTTTAGGCTTAGTGCTGCAGCTCCACTTCATCTTCTTTTATTTCATTTGGCTGCTTCCAAACTCCACTCCAATTATAAGTAATGAATCTCCTTCACCTAACTTCCCCACAATCAAGGTCTAAAATATCGATGATATCGAAAATATCGGTAGTCCAAAAACACCGAAATGTCGATGGAAATATCGGGATATTATCGGTATCAATAAAAATTGAATAAAAACCACGAAAATTGTAAGGAAAACTTGGAAATTTTTATTGAAACTTTGCAAGATGTTTATTTAGTCAATTATCTATTAGTTTATCACAAAAAATTGGAAGGAAATGCATTGCATGATGGATTTAATTGATTTAAGTTGATTATATAGCGAGCTGGCAAACACTGTAAGTGTAGAAAATATGTAGTAATTAATGAAAGAAGATTAAACACACCATAATCATTTATATATAATGAATTACTACAATATTTTACACTTTATACATTGCATGGTAAGATACATGAGTGACTTAGTACCACATAGAGTTCCTATGAGGTTCAAAATTTTCACTATCTTCATCATCCCTATGTGTAGAGTAAGTATATTGTGAAGAGTAGTCATTCTCATCTCATGTGAAAATTTGTTTCTTGCAAAAAGAATTCAAAACAAAACCATGTATATATATATATATATAAATATTTTAGCATATTTTCACAAAAACGTAAGTGATATGGTGGTTAAGGTGTTGAAGGAGTAAAATGGGAGGGGTTCGAATCCCCTTGGTGTTTTTTTCAATATCGAAATTTATCCTAGATAATAAATGTTAGCTTGCAGACATTTTAAAGACGTTATAAATATGGCAAAACGTTACTCTTGGTCCCTGTGGTTTACCACTTTTACCACTAAGGTCCCTGTGGTTTCAATTTGATCATTTTTGACACTGTGGTTTTCAATTTAAGCAATTCAAGTCCAATCTCCAATTTCTAAGCTCTATGGTGACTTTTTAAGCTCCAGAATACAGCAGAAGATTGTTACTTTTTAAGCTCTATGGTGTTAGAGAACGGTGGATGAAAGAGTGCTAGTACTACAGTCAAAACAACCATCTTGAGAAAACCCAGAAATCAGAAATTCCAGAAAAGATTCCATGAAACTATTCTCTGCTAGAACTCTGTGACCTCCATATCTAAAGACTGAGAAAAATCCCAACAAGGGAAAAAAAGGTTAAAAAAATGCTCACTGCTTCCGCGAGTTTCTCGCTCTTCCTTCTCTCTTATCATTTCTGTCAAGCAAGAAAGAAAAGAGAGAGACCCCAAAAGCTCAAAACCGACATGCAAAGAGACCCTCTAGAGTCATGATCAAAGGACAAGACGTGCATGTATCAGACAACAGAACAAATAAAGTTTGTACTTTGTTCCTTCTTTTGCTTGTTGGGCTCAGCTTTATTTCCACTTTCTTTCTTGTTTTTGTTTTGTTTTATGTTCTGGTTTTGTGTCCTTGCTTAGTACTAAGCTCTCAGCAAAACTGGTTTATCAGAAAAATGATTCAGATTTTGGAAGCAAACAAGGGCCAGCCCAAATTACAAAATAAAAAACAACGGCTGGTCATGAGTAAAAACCTAGAATGAAAACAAACAAAAAACTGGTCATGAAAGATGATCAATTGATCATCGTTATGTGTGTGCTCTCTCTCTGACTCTTTATCTCTCTTTTCTTGGTGGGGTTTCTATCTCTTCTACTCTGTTTCCTTCTCTCTTTATTTGCCCACTAAATCAGTTTCTCTCCCAAGTCTCATGTTTGTACAAATCAGATGTCTCCCATCCCATACATCAGAAAGCTCTTTTGCACCGAATAGATTGAAAAGAGATGTTACAATCATGCAACCAAGCCAACAGAAGTGGATGAATACAAAACAACAAATAAATGGCAAAAGAATACAAAAGGCACCGATTGACGGCCAAATAGCAGTCTCCAACTTCACTGGCGGCTCCGAGACCTTCGAATAGCAGCCAAGTTCTGCTATGGCATCAAGATTGAGGTGGTGGAGTTTACTGGGTTGGGGAGATTAGGGCGTGTGTGGTGGTTGGCATGTGGGCTGGTGGGGGTGGGTGTGGCTGACGGCTTCTCTTCCCCTTATATTTTTCTTGTTTTTTTTTTTTTTTTTTTCTCTCTTTCTTGTTTTTGGACTTAAATGCCCCTCAACAAGTAATAGCAGTTAACCTAATTTGACAGAAATTGAAGATTGGACTTAAATTGCTTAAATTGAAAACCACAGGGGCAAAAATGATCAAATTGAAACCACAGGGACCTTAGTGGTAAAAATGGTAAACCACAGGGACCAAAAATGACGTTTTGCCTATAAATGTTACATGCCGAAAATATAATCACAAACACATCCTCAACGAGATGGATAAGGTGCTGTGGCTATCGATAAAAATATCGATATATTGATGATAACACCATGGCTAGTTAAGAAAATATCGGCCCCCCAAAAAGCCGATATTATCCCGATAATATCGGCATTTAATACCTTGCCCACAATCAATAACACCTCATGCTTAGGTCAGCATGACCAAGCACACTTAGCTCATCCTTAGGTCAGCATGACCAGCAACTTCAAGGGCTCACGAATTGGGATTCCCTTAAGTAAATGACGACTTTGAGCCCTCCAATTTGAAGTTCAGAATGTCATCTTTCCACCCACATGTCATTTGGGCCAATCCAAGGTTGGAGGAAGAAGTTAAGGCCAAAACAAATTGCTAACTCATTTGGCACGCTGACAAAATCCATCATGGGCATGGTTCTGTGTTTGTTGAGTGACGGACTCCAGATTTATCCAACGGGGCTGCATTTTGGGTATGTTATAATAGACACCCATTTGAACAACTTCCATGAAAGATATTGCCTCATCCGAGCTATGTAGATTGCTGAAATAGGGCCTGCAATGTGATCTACGAAACTGGACTGACAAGGGACTATAGCAAAAAATGGGTTTTTCTTTAAGCTCTTCTTCCATTCATCCAAATCAGGCCTTAACATGCTTGAATTGCATGAATTATGCTCTCTTGCTCTATTGGCCTACAAAACACACAAAGAGAGGCAAATGACTCAGAATTCTAAGAAACTAAGCAAAAGGAGTAAGTAAATAGGGCATGTATATGTATGAAATTATGAGCTTAACAATGAGGACTGATGAGCTTTGGCAGGATAGGCCTCAATCAAGCAACAATCACTTTAGATATAACCTTATAAAGAGTGCAGCAAAGGCTAATGGGTCTAAAATGCATCATAGACACAGGATTTTCTAGTTTAGGAATAAGGGTTATCAAGGTAGCATTCAAACTTGTGGGAATTCTGCAATCACTAAAGGCTTGCACAACCAGCTTATAGATATAATCACCACACAATTTCCACTGATTTTGACAGAAGCAAGTAGGGAACCCATCCACACCCGGGGTTTTCAGGCCACCAATGTTGAAAAGGTTGTCCTTGACATCGCTGATATCAATATTAGCCCCCAATGAAATTAGATCGTTCTCCATGACGTCGAGAAATAAATTAGGCATGGTGGGTATGTTGTAATCCCGGTGGGTCACAGAGAAAAGGTCAAGGAAATAGTTAACGGCAAGGCCTTGTAAACCATTAGCATCCTCCACCCAAGTACCATTATCCATCTTCAATTTTTCAATTACGTTTCTCCTTCTTCTGATGATGGTAGTTAGATGGAAGAACTTAGTATTTCGGTCACCTTCTTGCAACCATTTCACTCTTGATTTTTGCTACCATAATAATGCATCTTGCTCGAAGACTGCATTATAATCCCTAATTAAGGAATTCTCCAGATGACTGAGGAACTTATTAGGCATGTGACACAAAGCTCTTTGGATACCATTGAGTCTAGCAAGAAGCATGGCTTTCCTTTGCTTCAAGTGGCCAAAAATAGTACGGTTCCAATGTTTAAGGGGCTCAACCAAACTACAAGATTTCTCCAACGCAGAACCAGATCTTTCTTTCCACAGTTGAGAAATAAAATCTCGAAAATGATCATGCTTTAGCCACATAGCTTCAAATCTGAAAGGCCTAGAGCTGGGGCAGGACGCAATTCAAGATTTGAGGCAAATTTTAGTAGGACAGTGGTTAGACTTGGTCTTCGGGAGGTGTTGCACATAGGGTTCAGCAAAATACCGCCTCCATTGAATATTGCAAACACCTCTATCAATTCTTTCAAGAACTCTTTTGTTGCTCCAAGTAAATTTAGGCCCAGAATAACCTAAGTCGATCATATCATTTTCATCAAACCACTTTCTAAAACCCTTGAGTCTGCACAAAGGATTTCCCCTAGCTTTATCATCTAGGTGGAGCATGTCATTAAAGTCACCAGCAACAAGCCAAGGCATTTGGTGGCAGCTGGCAATAAAATTGAGGTAATCCCACAGTTTTTCCCTTTGAGTAATGCAAGGGCTAGCATAACTAGTAGTGAAGAGCCAATTACGCTGACCCTGCCAAGACACAGCAGCAGAAATAGACTGGTTGGACATACCAAGGATCTCTACCTTCATGTTATTTGTATTCTACAATAGCCATAAACCACTAGAGAAACCCACGGGGTCCACCACCTCATAATCAGTAAAACCCAAATAGTGAATCACTTTGAGAGCCTTGTTTCCACCAATCCTTGGTTCGCAGACAAAAAAAATATCTATATGGTGCAATTTAATTAGCTCCAGCATAGTAACTCAAAATTTGGTGCATGCTGGGGAGTTAACCTAAATTTAGAAGCAAAGAGAAGACAAGAAGAGACACTTGGGGAGTTAACCCAAATTTAGAAGCCTAACGTCTTACCTCCAGCAGGAATAGAGGTATTAATTGTCCCAGTCACACCAATTAAGTGATCTTGACCTTCAGAAAGGTCCATACCTTCCACTTGACAAAAATCATTAGGAGTAGAGGAGGTCAAGGAAACATCATCGTCATTATTAGACTTATTTGCCTCTGCCAGCGCATCATCCTCAAGGTCAATATTCGGTGGTTGGTGTCCAAAAATGAATACTCCATTTTCCTGTGGTACATTCTGGTCACTCCCACATGTGGTCATCGGATCACTAACTGGTCCCATATTGGACAAACTTTTACTACTTGACATATTCTTCCCTTTATTCAAAATTCCAACCGGTGTAGCATCCTCAACACTTACATCAAAACGGGAGCCTTGATTCTTAGAGGCATTTTTCTGCCCATCCAAGTTTTTCGGGCATTCTTAGGTTTCCTTTGAGGTGGATCGTTCATCCACAGACCTCTCAAGTTCTCCACACCTTTCTCAGCATGTTCCGTCCCCATAGCAGTATCTGATCTCACTTGTTCCATCCCTTGGTCAAGGCCATGATCTTCAGGCATATCTGCAGTTGGCTTCTCCTTCACCCTACAATTTTTACGCTTGTGCCCATAGTGCCCACATATATAACATATATCTGGGAGGCCTTCATATTCAATATCAACCAAATTTGGTTTATCTGGATAAAAGCGTCCAAAGGTTTGGATAAATCAAGTTCAACACAAAGTCTAGCAAATTTACCTCTATTCTAACTAGTAGTGAGAGCATTAATCTTTAGAAGCTTACCCCGAATGGACCCAATTCTCTTCAGGGCCCATACATCAAAACGTTCCAGTTGAATAGCAGAGACCCTAATCCATGCCGTCATTTGGGTGATATGTGTTGTTGCAGGGCAGAATCCCTGTCTCCATTTCTGAAGCGTTAGATATTGCCCAGCGATAATCCAAGGTCCCTCAGTAAGTACATAGGTCAGGTCCTCTTCTAGATCAAATCTGACAACATAAAAGTCGTTCACGAGGTCGACCAATTTCCAGTTGCCTTTGAGACTCCATTTCTGTTGCAAGCGTTCATGGAGATAATTGTAGGTGTGAGAGTGACCCAATAATTTGATGATTAACGAATTCTTCCACGGTTGGCAGAGCCTATTCATCGCTCGATCTGAAAATTGAATGCTTGGTCCTCTATCACCCCGTGAAACCACCGCATCCTCATCATCATTGAGATCTTCATAATCGATTATTAGAGACTCCACAGATATACCTGCATTTTTAACCATCTTCACTTGATTCATAAGCTTATCTCGAAAGCGTCCAGATTTCAGATTCGGCGAAACATTCAAACTTGTTTCAGCCCCAAGTACGGACGCCAACAACGGGTCTGGTTCAGCAACACTCTCTATGTTCAGATCTTCAGACGAGCGAGATCGCTTAGTAAATTGATAGTTTTTCATAGGGAATCCAGGAGAGCCTTCAGCCATGGTTCAGTTTCTCTTAAAACCTTTTGGGATCAGAGAATGGGCGCAGCTTGGCTGAGGAACCACCGAGATCAACAACTCTCAGCCAGATGAGTTCGCGAAAAGAGGAAAGCTATAATTGCTTTCAGTCTGCTCGTGAGGCAAGTTGCTCCGCCATTAAACAAAACAAATTTGTAATTGAAAACAAACATTGCTTTGATAATTACTTTCTCTCTCTGTTTTCTCTCTCTCTCTCTCTCTCTCTCTCTCTCTCTCTCTCTGAGTGAGTTTAATATTATTTCATCATCAAGGATCTCCATGTCCTGATGTAGTTGCATGACGAGGATCAAGGAAACTTCAGGTCCTAATCTCTTGCACGATCTAAAATTCATCATAATGAACTTGTAAAATAAATTCACAAAATAAATATTGATGGAATGGATGATAAACCCGCACCACATTTTAAATAAAAGTAAATGTGAGGTAAAATAAATGTGCTTATATGAGTACTAATTCTACTCCATACTTTAAATAAAAGTAAAGGCAGTTGTGTGGATGATAAACTCATGCCACACTTTTAAATAAAAACTATTGTATGGGTAATAAAACTACAGAATATTGTAAAGAAAGGTAAATATGAAGATAAAACCACCACCAATCCATCCATTCACCCACCCACATCATCTTCGAATGCACAATAGACCGTGCTGGCACGCCCGCGCACACCCATCCAACTCAAAGTAGGACGACCTGTGTTGGAGCATATCCCCTCAGCCCGGAGCACCAAGCCATTAGATTTTGCGCAGCCAACAATTACTAGGCCTCTTTGTTGTAGTTTTTGGTTCTTTGAAACGTTTAAACTATATATTTTTTTTTGTTTTGTAACATTATTTGCTATTTTATTATGTAATTTTCATGTTCATTTGTAACTTTAAAACTAAGTTCTTTAATTTCATACTTAGATGAATTAGACTATTGGATTTTTATATTTTACAAGGATAATTTGGTGTATTTGTTCAAGAACTTATGTTATGTGAAATTATTATAAATTGTATTTTATTAGTATATTTTTATAGATTATTATAAATAAACCCAATTATAGGCATGTATTTATAAAAAAACCCACACACTATTTAAATATAGAAACACACCCAAAATCAATTCTAAAATAAACAATTGTATATTTTTTGGGTGTGTTTATAAATGGGTTTTGAGTGTGTGTAATGATGGGTTTTGGGTGTGTTTATAAAGTGTTTTGGGTGTTGGGTTTTTTTATAATTTCAGCCCCCATTTTGGGTGTTTTAGTGAAACCCCCATATTTTTATTACGGTACTACCGCCCTACTGAACCAATCCAAATTGAATGTTAGGTTAACCAATCTGAAGTCTACCGAAATCTTTGGTTTGGTTAACGGAAGAGAAAATGGTCTACCAAAGTCTTTAGGTTGGTTAACTTAAGAACCCTCTACCGTTTCAAACCGATCCGAGCTTAGGCCTAGTTGTAGGAATCTTTTCAGGATGACACATCCCATGCCTTCCACGTTGCTTCCTCCTTTTGTGTATAAATAATTAAATCTGCCCATCAAAACTAAACTACAACAAAATGTTGCTTTAGTGACAATTTTGTCAACGAGGAATTATATTTTCTCGTAGAAGTAGCCTTTCAGCGAGGAAAATGTTAAATTCTCGCAAAATGTGACTTGAATTTCGTTTTAAAATTGAACCAAGCTATAGCGACGACATGTTGGATGCAGCGACAAACAATGTGGATGCTGTAGATTTTCACAGTGACGAACTATTGTTTTCCTCGCTGAAAGTGTAGTGGGAATTTTTGACAATTCCCTCCAAACCTATAGCAACAAACATTATATAATCCTCGCAATAGAATCCTTTAAACAAGGAATTAATTTCCTCGCAGTATGTATCCCAAATTATTTTCACCATTTATTAACAAGGAAATAGTGTTTTCCTCGTGGAAAGTGTAGCAGGAATTTTTGACAATTCCCTTCAAACCTATAGCGACAAACAATATATAATCCTCGCAATAGAAGACTTTTAAAGAGGAATCAATTTCATCGCAGTACATCTTCCAAAAATTTTCACCATTTATTAACGACGAAATAGTTTTTTCCTCACTGAAAGTGTAGCGAGAATTTTTGAAAATTCCCTCCAAATCTATAGCAACCAACAATATGTAATCCTTATTATAGAAGCCTTTTAGTGAGGAATTAATTGCCTCGCAATATGTCTCCCTGTCTCCCAAATTATTTTCACAATTTATTAAGGAGGAAATAGTTTTGTCCTAATTGAAAGTGTTAGTGGGAATTTTTGACATTTCCGTCCTAACCTATAACGACAAACAATATATAATCCTCTTAATAGAAGCTTTTAAACGAGGAATTAATTTCCTCGCAGTTTGTCTCCAACATTATTTCTCACTTTTTTTAAAGTACCACAATTTTTGGGCAAATTTAAAATTGGATTGTTATAAATAAAAAAATGTTTAAATTTTGTTATTACTTTATTTTTTTTAAATTCAAAATTAGATTTTTAGAGCTTTTGGGTGAAAATAATGTCACAATGAGTTTATAGGATTTTATCATGTATTTTTCTGATTTTTAATTTATTTATTGTGGATTTTAGAAGTTAAATCATAGGGAAATAATATGAAATAGATGAGATTGACACATGTCAGCTTCTTAAGGCATCTTCGTCAGCTTTCAGAAATTTGGCCCTATCAGATTATGACACATGTCCCTGTCTTGTTATTTTTTATTTTTATCTTAAACAATGCATAATAAATTAAATAAATATCACAAAAATACACTGAAAATTGCTACAAACTCCTTATGAAATAGTCATCCATTATGGAGATCTAAAATCATAATTCCACATATTTTAATTAATGGGGGACATTGAATCAAAGAAACAATAGTGTATTTTTGTTATTCATTTGTCTATGAAGAAAGTTAAGTTTTTATTATTGCTTTGTATTCTTATAATTGTATTTTTGGAGCTTTAAAGAGAAGAGAATATCACAAGGAGTTTATAGGAACTATCGGTGTATTTTTGGGATTATTTATTTATTTATTATGTCATTTTCTTGTAATTTATTGTTTTATAGAAGTAAACAAGTCATAAAAAATTAAATTAAAATCAGAAAAATACACCAAAAATTGCTACATACTCCTTACAACATAGCCTTCGATTATGGAGATCTAAATTCAGGATTTCAAATATTTGAGTTAATGGTAATCAATGGATCAAAGAAACAAGATTATAAGGTGGTATAATGTTTTGATTTGTCTATGAATAAAATGGGTTTTTGTTATTACTTTGTATTTTTATGACTCAAAATTAGATTTTGGGAGTTTTAAGGTGAATAAAATGTCACAAGGAGTTATAAGAAATATAAACTATTGACATGTGTTAGCTTTTTAAAGGCTCTCTGGTTAGTATTTATGAAATGTGGTCGTATAACATGGTGACATGTGTCCTTTTTTGTTATTTATTATTTTTATCTTAAACAATTCAGAAAAATGAAATTTTTTTTTAAAATAGTTATTTATTATTTTTATCTTAAAGAATTCATAAAATTATTTTCGCGTGAGCGCCCTTTTCTCACAAAATTTTCATTTTGCAGTTTTATTCCTTCGAAATTGTTCTCTCTCTCGTCCCTAACCTAACCACAAACCCTCTCTCTCTCTTTCGCCCTCTCTGGCCCCAAATTCTCTCCCTCTCTCTCCAACCCAAACCCTCCATCCTTCTCTTCCTTTTCAAACTCATGGTTCTGAAAACTGATGGGGAAGAATCTGAACCATCTTTCTCTTTGTTCTCAACCTCTGACAGCCTCCATGTCATGTGAGTTTCCTTCCTCCCTCCTCAATTTATGTCTGTCATTTTGAGAAATAATATAACCCCCAAATCCAAAAACCCAAACCTCTGCCTTCCACCCATATGGGTCTTAGCTCGTTGGAAAAGTAAAAGGTATGCTTTGATTGTTGTTCTTAGTATTTCGAAGGGTCAGAGGGTTGGGAATGGTTCTGGGTTTGGTTATGTTAGAGGTAATTGTGGGAGCAAATATTTTCGTCTCCAATCATAGCACGCCACGTGGAAAAGAAGATTATCCCTTAAATTAGTTAGTTAAACCAATTTATTTGGTTAATTAATTAATAGGGATAATATCTTAATTATAAGATATTATCTTTATTTAATAAGATAATATCATTAATTTGGATATTATCCAAATAAGGGGATAATATCTTAATTATAGGGTATTATCTCATAATTAATGAGATAATATCATTAATTCAGATATTATCATAATAAAAGAATGTAATCAAGTCCGACTTAATCTCTACGAAACCCTAGCCCCGAGGCTTCTATAAATAGATGACTTCATTCATCATTCAAGGTACTTAATAGAACCCTACATCTAAACCTACTCCTGATACCCGAGAAAATACCCGAAGCTCTCTCTCTCTCCCTCTCCACTCTTCACTCTCCATATTTTCTCCACACGGCTCCGGCTGCCCGGTTCACACCATACATACAACTCTGTACCCTTTGCTTAGCTATTGTTTTCCTACAAACACTTGAACTAACTTAGGCATCGGAGGGACTTTGGCCAACACCCCCCGGGTGTGGTCTATTTACTCCAATCTTTTTACAGGAATCGAGAAGGAGAGAGAAGGAAGATCGAAGGTTGACGGATCTAGAAGCGAATATTCTCCCGCGAGATTATTTGCACAAACATTTGGTGCTTTCATTGAGAGCACGAGTTATACTCAACGCGTGCTCAAGGAATCCATTCCTCCTATTTTCCACGAGTTATACTCAACACACGAGTTATACCTGCCGGACCCACAACTGGGACCACCGCACTAGCCGTCGTCATACCGTCTCAAGGCCCCGTGGCTGGATCCAGCAACCTTCATAGCACTGCCGCCGAGCATGGTGGAACCTCCCATCAAGGTGGGCTTACTACCACCGCCGAGTTTGGCCCAATCTTGGAGCAACTTCAGTCATTCCCTCCATTGCCTCCCCGCCCGATGCGCGCTCCCGCTCACACCTCTAATGAAACCCTAGCCCATGTGCAATTGGGCTCCACACACTTCTCTCTTCCCGATCCACGAAGTCAAGTAGACCTTAATCTGAGAGTTGACCAGCTAACTCAGAGAATGGACGACCAAAACAATTTGATGAGGCAACTCCTCAGCCAAATAAACCTAGCTCGAAACCTTGGCCTTGGACAACAGGGTGAAGAGAGAAGGACGGACGAACGAGCCGATATGTAGTTCGATGGGAACCAAGCAGGTCAAGCAGGAGTAAGCAGACAAGTAGATGGACAACAATGTGATCAGCTTGCTGACATGTCGCAAGCATCTGCGAGCCACACTCAGAGCAGACAAAGTTGAGAATTCCAGACTAAATTTAAGGACCAACGTGCGCGAAAGGCTGGGTCCACAACTTGACATCCGCTCCCGCCTGGGCCTGCAGAGAAATGTTCATGAAAGGCTAGGCTCCAAGGGAGGTCAACCTAACGGCCATCGCAATGAGGGTCGTGAAGAAAGGCGCTCTGCTGCTCGCTCGCAGAGAAATGTTAACGAAAGGCTAGGCCCTCGGGGAGGTCCACTAGATAACCCTCACTATGAGGACCGTGAAGAAAGGCGCTCTGTTGCTCGCTCTCGAAGAACCAATTCTCGTCACCAAGCTATAAAGAATCCCTCGCAAGCGCAGTCCACCAACACGCCACCTAGGCAGTGCAACCGAGAAGGTTGACTCTTGCAAACCAACGAGGAAGTCAATCAGCGTCGTCCAAATCACCAAGGTCGCCCACGTGACCGACTAGCCATGCAGGTGGAAGACATTGAGAAGCTTGTAAATAACCGACTCCGAGATTTAAAGATTGGCAGAAATTTCGAAGATACAGTACGCATGGAGGTAGACCGAGCAAATTCCTCACCTTTCACTGTCGAAATCGAGCAGGCTACTCCTCCGAAACGATTCTCAACGCCCTCTTTCACATGCTTCAAAGGGGATTCCGATCCCTAAAGCCATCTGAAGCATTTCAAGAGCCTTATGATCTTATACAAAACTGAAGACGCGCTAATGTGCAAGGTGTTTGTAATGACTTTGCGAGGAGCAGCTTAGGACTGTTTCCATACCCTGTGCAAAAAGCCCGATGAATCCCTTCGAGATTACATCAATAGATTCAAAGCAGAGAAGGCTAACATCGTAGGATGCGATGACCGAATCGCGTCCTCTGCATTTAAGAAAGGTCTTCCAGCCGAACACGACTTATACCGCGAGCTGACTATCACCTCCAGCCAGACTCTGGCAGAGGTCTTCGCAACCGCGGAACGCTACGCGCTCTAGGATGATGATCGAATTGCCGCGAAGAAGTCCACCGAGCGGGAAGATCTGCCGACCAAGCGGGCAGGACAAAGAGTCGACAGGCTTAGCAGCAGGGGCAAAGACAAACGCAGTTCGCACCTCTAAGGAGACGCTATGACAAAGGAGAACTACACCAAATTCTCCATCCCTATACATCAAATATTAGCCCAGGTGAAGGACAAACCTTGGGTACGAAGACCGCCCCCCTTGAAAGGAGATCCGGATAAGAGGGATACCAGAAAATATTGTGTCTTCCATGCGACCCACGGGCACAATACGAATAATTGATTTGCTTGGAAAGCGTACCTCGAAGAACTCGTGAGAGAAGGACATTGCACGGAATTCATCGCAAAGCAGGCCATCTAGCGAATCGAGGACCGCGATGCCGCTAAGGAGCCACCTCAAAAAGTCATAAGGATTAACACAATCCTGGCTGACTCCGAGGAGTTTGGGCTGACCAGCAAGGAAAAGAAGAGGAAGATCAAACATACCACTATGATCTCCCAGGTCTCCACTAGTCTTCCACTGGCAGAAGATGATCCTGTGATCGGCTTCCAAAAGAAAGATCTAATCGGCCTTGATCTACCACACAACGACACCCTTGTCGTTAGCAGTCAAATCGCTCAGGCCATGGTTGATCGAATACATGTAGACAAGGGTGGTGCAACCAATATCCTACAATTGGCAGTTATCCAGCAGATGGGCTTAGAGACAAAGATCAATAAATCAGCTAGGTCACTAACTGGCTTCAATGGCACAACAACGGTTACTGTGGGCACAATTGATCTCGACGCCTACTCCCCACCTGTAATCAGCTCGCAAACGTTCATGGTCATTGATGAAATCTCACCCTACAATGGCATTCTGGGCAGACCATGAATCGGCAAGATCAATGCCATCACCTCCGCCACGCATTAGAAAATCCGCTACCCTATCCCTGAGGGCGGTGTCGGTCAGATCAACAGTAATCAGGCAATGGCGAGGAAATGCTCAGCTCAAGGGCTAAAGAGAAGCAAGCAAACACAGTTCCTCCCTGTAAATCAGGCAGATCTGAAGGGAGTAAAGCAACCAGAGGAGAAGGCCAATCCAGTTCCTGACGGCCGAGCAGACCAGAAAGGAAAGGGAATAGCTACTCCCCAATAGCAATCAAAGAATCAGGACCAAGTCGAGGGAATCCGTCCGGAGGTCTCTCCTGAAGAAGGATGGAAGCCCGAAGAGGACGTTGAGAAAAGCGCGGATCGGCTCGCGCCTAAGCCAGGAGGGGCAGAGCTTGCAGCCTTCCTCTAGAACAACAAAGACGTATTCGCATGGTCGCCATCGGACATGCCAGGCATCGATCCCCAGATCATCTGCCATCGCCTACACGTCAACCCAGCAATCAAGCTTGTAGCACAGAAGAGACGCAACTTCGCCCCCAAGCGAGTTGCCATCATTGAAGCCGAGATCAACAAGCTCCTAGCTGCTGGTTTCATTGAAGAAGTCTCCTACGCAGAATGTGCGTCGACTACACCAACCTCAACAAGGCATGCCCTAAAGACTACTTTCCACTGCCAAGAATTGATCAGCTCGTCGATTCAACTTCCGGCAATCAACTGCTAAGCTTCATGGATGCCTACTCCGGCTACAATCAAATCATGATGCATGAAGACAACAAGGCAAAAACCTCCTTCATCATTGAAAGAGGTACATACTGCTACAAAGTCATGCCCTTTGGGCTGAAGAACGTCGGAGCAACCTACCAAAGGCTAGTAAACAAAATTTTCAAGGAGCAAATCGGTAAAACCATGGAGGTCTACGTAGACGACATGTTAGTCAAAGCTCCCCAGCGAGCAGACAACATCACAAACCTCGCCGAGGCATTCAGCATGCTCCGAAAATACAACATGAAGTTGAACCCGAGCAAGTGCACATTTGGATTCTCGTCTGGCCGATTCCTAGGATACTTAGTCACCCAAAGAGGAATCGAGGCACATCTGAATCAAATCAAGGCTATACTCAACATGATGTCACCTACCACAACAAAGGAGATACAAAGTCTAACGGGTAGAGCAGCAGCTCTCAACCGATTCCTCTCGAGATCTACCGACAAGTGCAAACCATTCTTCAAAGCCTTGAAGAAAGGACACAAGGACAAGTGGGATGACGAGTGCGAAGTAGCTTTTCAAAACTTAAAAACCTACCTCACTACACCTACCCTACTCTCAAAACCGATACCAGGCGAAGACTTGTACATCTACCTGGCGGTGTCCGACTCAGCTGTCAGCCCTACAATCAAGTGCACCGGATAATTTTCATGACAAAATTTCCTTTGAGATCGATCCTCCACAGCCCTGATGCCTCTCAGCGACTCGTGAAATGGGCAATCGAACTCAATTAATACGACCTCCTCCACTGGCCGAAGACTGCTATAAAAGCTCAGGCTTTAGCAGATTTTGTTGTAGAGTTTACTCCGACAGCCGAAGAAGAGAAGCTGGTCACAAAAAGCAAGGAAAAAGCAGACGGTACCTCCCCCTCTGATTCAAACCTACCTAACGACATGTGGCAGTTGCATGTAGACGGAGCGTCAAATCACAAAGGAGCAGGGGCATGCGTTGTCATAATCACCCCAGACGGAACTTTGTTGGAACAAGCCATCACACTAGGCTTTCCTGCTTCAAACAACAAGGCAGAATATGAAGCATTGCTCTCTGGACTGCGCTTAGCAAAAGAACTGTCGATCAAAAGATTGGCCATCTACTCAGACTCCCAGCTGATCACGAATCAAGCCTCAGGTGAGTACATGGCGAAACATCCAAGAATGATCCAGTACCTCGACAAAGTCCAAGGACTTTTGAAAGGATTCCCTACTTTCACCATCCAACAAGTTCCACGGGTTGAGAACACTCATGCAGATGCTCTGGCAAGCCAAGGATCAGTGCTGGACACCCAGTTCAGACGCTCCATCCCGGTAGAACACCTTGACCGGCCAAGCATCGAAGAAATAGAGCCAATTGACTCAATGCAGATCGATGAAGACCCCAGCTGGCAAAACCTCATCATCGACTACTTGGTGAATGAAAATTTTCCAACGGATAAGTCCGAAGCTAGGAAGGTCCAGCAGAAAGCCGCGAGATACTACATGCAAGGTGACAAGCTCATTCGCAGATCATACTCCGGCCCTCATCTCACCTGCATAAAATACTCTTAAACACTTGAGGTCCTCTGCAAAATTCACGACGGCGAGTGTGGCAACCACTCTAGGGGCAGGTCACTCGCCGAGAAGGCTCTGAATATAGGCTATTTCTAGCCTACCATGCGCTATGACTCCACTGAGTCTGTCAAAAGATGTGATCACTGCCAACAGTACAAACCGGTTCCTAACCTGCCTGCCGAAATCTACCATTCGCAGAATAGTCTGTGGCCTTTCATGCAATGGGCCATCGACTTAGTTCGTCTTCCAAGTCGTATAGTGCACTATCCCCAGTCCCCCAAGTCCCCAAGTAAGAAGGACATTGGAGGGAGAGAAGTTGCAACAAAAAAACCCAAGTGGTTCGTCTTTGGCATGTGTTTTGGGGCTGGGCCTCTAAAGCATTGGAAAGATCCTGAAGCTGGGCCTTTGAAGCTTCGGTAGGACCTTGGGCTTGGGCATATGCCTTGCCGTTGGGCAAGGTCATGCTTTAAGAAATTTATTTATTCATTTATTTATTTATTTATTTTGGTGAAGCCTCCCTTTGCTTCAACATAGGCCTTGCCATTCAGCAAGGGAAGTTCGGCCAAATATTTTTCTTTTAAATATATTTATTATTATTATTATTATTATTTAGCAAGGCAAGTTCAGCCTTTTTTTTTTTTTTGGGGGCCAAGAGTGCGTGTCTCTCTGCTTCAGCAAGTCCCCTACCGTTCGGCAAGGGGGCCATATGTTGACTGGGCTTTGGCATGAGGCAAGGGGCTGGGCCATTGGGGTTGGGCCTTTAAGGCGTTGTATGTTGGGCTTGCGGCCTTGGCAAGTTTTGGCAGAATTGTTGAGAGCTGAGCCTAGAGTGCTTTGGCAAGCTCTAGGAGGGAGGGAACTTGCAACAACAACCCAAGTGGTTTGCAAGTTCTCAGTTTGTTATGCAAGGTTACCGAAGGGCATGAAGGGCCGGGGGTGCTGAAGGTACAAGACTTGAATGTTGCAAGACAAATGTGCTCAGACACGGGGGTGTTGAAGGTGAGCTTAGGCATGGGGTTGCCGAAGGCGACACAAAGCTTGCATGTTGCAAGGCAATGTGCTTAGGCAAGGGGTGCCGAAGGTGAGCTTAGGCACGGGGGTGCCGAAGGCGACACAAAGTTTGCATGTTGCAAGGCAATGTGCTTAGGCACGAGGGTGCCAAAGGTGAAGGGACGCCGAAGGCGACACAAAGCTTGCATGTTGCAAGGCAATGTACTTAGGCATGGGGGTACCAAAGGTGAAGGGATGACGAAGGTGGCACAAAGCTTGCATGTTGCAAAAAATGTGCTTAGGCATAGGGGTGCCGAAGGTGAGCTTAGGCACGGGGGTGCAGAAGGCGACACAAAGCTTGCATGTTGCAAGGCAATGTGCTTAGGCACGGGGGTGCCAAATTTAAGCTTAGGCACGGGGGTGCCGAAGACGACACAAAGCTTGCATGTTGTAAGGCAATGAGCTTAGGCAAAGGGGTGCCGAAGGTGAAGGGATGCCAAATGCGACACAAAGCTTGCATGTTGCAAGGCAATGTGCTTAGGCAAAGGGGTGCTGAAGGTGAAAGGATGCCAAAGGCGACACAAAGCTTGCATGTTGCAAGGCAATGTGCTGAATGGTTAAGGATGATGATTGGAGGGGTGCCGAAGAGCACTGAAGAAAGGGAGAACAACAGAAGCCTTTTGTGTTGTTTCCCACAGACGGCGCCAAACTATTGATGTTCTTTTTGGGAGGTCAACTTAAATAGAGGTGGAATGGTGGATGATGGGTGAAGGTGAGGACCTTCAGCATGTGTGTGAAGATTTGAGCAAACGATAAATATACAGAAGATGAGATATACGTGGTTCACCCTTAATGAATGGGCTACGTCCACGAAGAAGATGTTCTCATTATGATACTGTTTACATTTGTACAGGGGGATTAGACCCAAAGATAAGTGGAAGAAGGCCAACAGGAGAGTCCCGAAGAGAGAGCCCTTTTCTAAGGGGAGAGTAGTCTTCTTTTATAGGTGAGGGGGAGTCTCCATCTCTTGTAGTTTTCCGATGTGGAACTCCCCGGTTGCTCGGTTAGTCACGGCACCAACACTTTTCAAACTAATGGTTCTGAAAACTGATGGGGAAGAATTTGAACCATCTTTCTCTTTGTTCTCAACCTCTGACAGCCTCCATGTCATGTGAGTTTCCTTCCTCCCTACTCAGTTTATGTTTGTCATATTGAGAAATAATATAACCCCCAAATCCCAAAACCCAAACCGCTGCCTTCCATCCATATGGGTCTCAGCTCGTTGGAAAAGTAAAAGGTATGCTTTGATTGTTGTTCTTAGTATTTTGAAGGGTCAGAGGGTTGGGAATGGTTATGGGTTTGGTTATGTTAGAGGTAATAATTTGGTGGTGGTCATAAACCCGAGTCCGTACGCAATCGGGCCTCCAGATCCGAGGTTTGAAGTTGGGGCTGTGTATGAGACCTCGAAAGAGGTCTTTTCAATGCCAAAGGTTCAACCTTTGTCTTCTGGTGGCCAAGTGGTGGGGAGAAGTGCAGCTTCCTTGGTAGTTCGAATATATTTGCTTCTTTTGAAACTTTAATTACTAATTAATATATATTGTTGTGCTGAATTGATCATGTAATTTGATTGGTATTGGGTTTGTAGGGTGTCGAGGTTTGGGCAGTGCACAAAAAGGGGAGCTCAGCTGGTGGTGGTATTTTCATGGAATATGATATTTCGTGCTCTAGCTACTTGTATAAATGTCACAAAGAAGAGACTATTCAATACTAAATAGGCTAAGTAATCTTCCTCTGGATTGGTGAAATAAATATATATGTGTCTTTGTGTGTATAATATTGGTGAATTTTGTCTACTTGATTTTATTAAAGTACCTGAACTGATGCATGTAGATAGTTGCATGAGTAGTTTATTCATTACAGTGATGTTTGTGGGTTCCTAAAGCATTAAAATTTTTAAAATTCCAGAGGTAATCCATTTCTGCAGACTTGTATGTCAATATAATTTTTTCCTTTGGAAGAGCCTCTGAAGTTTCTCTTCAAAAGACTTAGCAGGATGTTTAATTTACTTTCTTTCTAATACAGCATAAGTCATGTAAGATTATTACAAAAAGGGATTGACAGATTGACAGACCCAATACAAGATTTCTGGTTTTGTTTATGTTAATTCATGTAAGATTATGAATGTTTTTGAATATGCATACTGCAGGGGAACATCGGTTGATGAGTATATGAGGCATTGAGGGGTTTAAAACCTTAAAGGCATACTTTAGGTAATAAAAACTTAATGGCTCTAAAAGGAAATGCCCACTTGGAAATTCTTTACCTCTAAAGACAATAATTTACTTAAAAAGATGGTGAGCATGATTGGTGACTAACAAATTAGGCCTAATATGATAGTTAAAGATGGTTTATGCTTGAAAAGGACTCTGTTTTTATGTCTTTGGACTTTCTGATTTTCTGCTTTCTGTTTATCAATTGTGGTAGCTTAGTTTGTTTCTTTTTTCCCTTTTCTGTTGGCTTGGGTCGTTGTTCTGTTTTCATGGGGCTGTTTGGGCCAATTGGGTTGTATCTGTTTCGTCATTTATTTTCTCTAATTTAACTTCTTCTCTTATGCAAGTGGACTAAACTTGGTTACTAGGATAACTTTATCTCTGTTCAAGAATATTTTAAAAGCTTAAGCATGGGAGGCTGATAAGAGAAAGGCATTTGTACTTGTATAGGAAATATGTGCAACCGTGGATTCTGGACTTGTTTTATGTAGCTTGCATCATTAGAATTAGGATTTAATAACTGGAAATTTGTTGTTGGTGAGGTACGTTTCCTTGTTTGGATTATAATAGTACATCACATTGTAGTAGGCATATTCACATAACTATAATAAGAAAAGCATTAAGCGAATGAAATTTTTCTTATGTTTTTCAATGTGATTGGTAGTTAAGTTGCACTCAGAAGGATGGTAGGAAGTAGTGGGAACCTTTTGCTTTTGATATTTTCGTAAGTGGGTCATCCATTTTTCCACTATATGGATCATGACATCTACTGATTTTAAAAACTAGTTTTAATGGCATTTGCTAGAGTTGTAGTAATTATTGTTTGGTTAATGTAATGCATGTGTTGTAGTAGGATTCTACCAAGTATTGAAGGAGAAGAGCAAACACTTTGACGAAAATGTGAGTGACAACAAGAGCTTGATTATCAATGTTGAGTTATCCAAGTATTGGAGGAGAGGAGGAAACACCTTGAAGAGAAGCAAAAAAGAAAGAAAGAGGAGTTCATGGAGAAAAGGAGCTCAGGCTAGCACCACACTTGAATGTTGTTTTCAATTATGATGCCAAATCTTTTGAATTATGATGGCTAATATTATGACATTGTTATAACATTTTTTATTTATTACTTTTTATTCTAAAATTGCCCCCTATTAAGAAGAAAAAATGTTTTAGGAATTTTGAGTAAAAAAAGGAATTGTACAGTTATGGGGAGGAAGGCCAACATTTCCTCATTATAGGTCAATATCACTTATAGCGTCAAAACACAAATTTCCTCACTATAAGATCCCTATAGCGAGAAAGCGAGATTCCGCGTAATCTAACAATAGTGACAAATTACATATAAGATATCCTCGTTCTACTCTACAACGAGGAAACTTTCAAGACATTGCAAAAATGTAGTAGTGAGGAGAACTTGAATTCCTCGTTATAGGCTTCTACGATGGTGTTTTAGCGCCCAGCTTGTGAGGAAACCTATTTCTTCGCTATACCTGTTTCGCGACAAACTTGTGGTATTCATCGCAATACACTTGTAACTATTATCGACGATTGTGTTGCTTTAGCGACGAACTAGTTTCCTCGTTGTATGATGTACAAGAAAAATATTTTCCTCGTTTATAACCTATCGCGAGAAACTACATGACCTTTAGTGATGATAAAATGCCTCACTATAGCGTTTCAGCGAGGACAAAGTTAAATCGTCACATAAATGATTCAGCAAGGAAACGTGAGCATTCCTCGCTACAAGCTTCTACGATAGGGCTTCAATATATGTTGACCGAGCGAGAAACACAATTTCCGCACTGTACAGATTTAGCGAGGAAATCGTGACTTTTGGTGAGGACATATTTCCTTGCAAAAGCGCTTTTTTGTTGTAGTAATTAATATGATCATGTAAAATAATACATAAAGTAACCATTTCTCAAAGTAAATGCTGGCCGACAATGGTATGGAAATGGTCTTTGTGCATATGCACATGCTTCAAATCATGTTGCGTTCTCACCTGCCACTAGTACAAACTCCAAATCTTTGTATGGTCAAGCATGAGGAAGTGGTATTGAATAGTATAGAATATCAATAAAATAAATCAATAAGGTAAAGAGAAAGAGAGCTTATCATTTTTCGGTGGCTTTGCTCACATATATCTAATCCCCCTGTACAAATGTAAACAGTATCATAATGAGAACATCTTCTCCGTGGACGTAGCCCATTCATTAAGGATAAACCACGTATATCTCGTCTTCTGTATATTTATCGTTTGCTCAAATCTTCACACACATGCTAAAGGTCCTCACCTTCACCCATCATCCACCATTCCACCTCTATCTAAGTTGACCTCCCAAAAAGAGCATCAATAGTTTGGCGCCGTCTGTGGGAAACAACACAAAAGGCTTCTGTCGTTCTCCCTTTCTTCAGTGCCCTTCGGCACCCCTCCAATCATCATCCTTAACCATTCAGCACTGTCTGTGCCGAAGTAATCAGGAGTCATCAAAACATCAACACGCTGAAGACACCCACTTTGTCAAAGTCTCACAAAAGACTTAAATCCATAGCCAACAGGAAGGCTAGGCCACGTGCACAATCTGCTTATAGCAAAAGAAAGCCCCACTAAGACTGCCTATTTGCCTGCTGAACGGCAAGACAACGGGCACCCAATCAGAGAGCCAAACATGCAAGCTTTGTGTCGATTTCGGCACCCCCGTGCCTAAGCTCACTTTCGGCACCCCCGTGCCTAAGCTCACTTTCGGCACCCCCGTGCCTAAGCACATTGCCTTGCAACATGCAAGCTTTGTGTCACCTTTGGCATCCCTTCACCTTCGGGACCCCTTTGCCCAAGCACATTACCTTGCAACATGCAAGCTTTGTGTCGCATTTCGCATCCCTTCACCTTCGGCACCCCTGTGCCTAAGCTCACCTTCGGCACCCCTTTGCCTAAGCACATTGCCTTGCAACATGCAAGCTTTGTGTCGCATTTCGCATCCCTTCACCTTCGGCACCCCTGTCCTTAAGCTCACCTTCGGCACCCCTGTGCTTAAGCTCACCTTCGGCACCCCTTTGCCTAAGCACATTGCCTTGCAACATGCAAGTTTCGTGTCGCATTTGGCATCCCTTCACCTTCGGCACCCCCGTGCCTAAGCTCACCTTCGGCACCCCCATGCCTAAGCTCATTGCCATGCAACATGCAAGCTTTGTGTCGCCTTCGGCCCCCCCTGCCTAAGCTTACCTTCGGCACCCCTGTGCCTAAGCGCATTGTCTTGCAACATGCAAGCTTTATGTCGCCTTCAGCACCCCCGTGCCTAAGCTCACCTTCAGCACCCCCGTGCCTAAGCACATTGCCTTGCAACATGCAAGCTTTGTGCCGCCTTCGGCCTCCGTTCACCTTCGGTACCCCCATGTCTAAGCACATTGCCTTGCAACATGCAAGCTTTGTGTCGCCTTTGGCATCCCTTCACCTTCGGCACCCTTGTGCCTAAGCACATTGCCTTGCAACATGCACGCTTTGTGTCGCCTTTGGCACCCCGTGCCTAAGCACATTGCCTTGCAACATGCAAGCTTTGTGTCATCTTCGGCACCCCTGTGCCTAAGCACATTGCCTTGCAACATGCAAGCCTTGTGCCGCCTTCGGCATCCCTTCACCTTTGGTACCCCCATGCCTAAGTACATTGCCTTGCAACATGCAAGCTTTGTGTCGCCTTCGGCATCCCTTCACCTTCGGCACCCTCGTGCCTAAGCACATTGCCTTGCAACATGTAAGCTTTGTGTTGCCTTCGGCACCCCCGTGCCTAAGCTCACCTTCGGCACCCCCTGCCTAAGCACATTGCCTTGCAACATGCAAGCTTTGTGTCTCATTCGGCAACCCCATGCCTAAGCTTACCTTCGGCACCCCCGTGCCTGAGCACATTTGTCTTGCGACATTCAAGTCTTGTACCTTCAGCACCCCCGGCCCTTCATGCCCTTCGGTACCCTTGCATAATAAACTGAGAACAAACCACTTAGGTTTTTGTTGCAAGTTCCCTCCCTCCTAGAGCTTGCCGAAGCACTCTAGGCTCAACTCTCAACAATTCTGCCAAAACTTGCCAAGGCCCCAAGCCCAACATATGACGCCTTAAAGGCCCAACCCCAATGGCCTAGCCCCTTGCCTCACGCCAAAGCCCTGTCAACATATGGCCCCCTTGCCGAACGGTAGGGGCCTTGCTGAAGCAGAGAGACACGCACTCTTGGCCCCAAAAAAAAAAAAGGTCGAACTTGCCTTGCTGAACGGCAAGGCCTATGCTGAAACAAAGGGAGGCTTCACAAAAAAATAAAAATAATATAAAATAAAAATTTGGCCGAAGATGCCTTGCTGAACGGCAAGGCCTATGCTGAAGCAAAGGGAGGCTTCACAAAATAATAATAATAATAATAATAATAATAATAATAATAATAATAATAATAATAATAATAATAGTAAATATATAATTAAAAAAAATTTGGCCGAACTTGCCTTGCTGAACGGCAAGGCCTGCCTATGCAAAAGCAAAGGGAGGCTTCACAAAATAATAATAATAAATATATATATAAAAAAAATTTGGCCGAACTTGCCTTGCTGAACGGCAAGGCCTATGCTGAAGCAAAGGGAGGCTTCACCAAAAAAAAAAAAAAATACATTTCTTAATGCATGACCTTGCCCAACGGCAAGGCATATGCCCAAGCCCAAGGTCCTACCGAAGCTTCGAAGGCCCAGCTTCAAGATCTTGCCAAAGCTTTAGAGGCCCACCCCAAAGCACATGCCGAAGACGAACCACTTGGGTTTTTTGTTGCAACTTCTCTCCCTCCAATGTCCTTCTTACTCGAGGACTTGGGGGACTGGGGATAGTGCACTATACGACTTGGAAGACGAACTATGGTGTTGCTCGGCCAGTGCACTTAAAATTACAAGTCCCCAACCAAGAAGTACCTTCTTACTCGCGAACTTGAGGGACTACTATTGGTACCGTAACTAACCGAGCAACCAGGAGTCCCATATTGGAAAACTACAAGAAGCAAATATATTTGAACTATCAAGTAAGTTGCACTTCTCCCCACCACTTGGCCACTAGAAGATAAAGGTTGAACCCTTGGTATTGAAAAGACCTCTTTCGAGGTCTCATACACAGCCCCAACTTCAAACCTCGGATCTGGAGGCCCGATTGCGTACGGACTCGGGCTTATGACCACCACCAAATTATTATTGTTTGTGCAAATAATCTCGAGGGAGAATATTCGCTTCTAGATCCGTCAACCTTCGATGCCTAAGTTAGTTCAAATGTTTGTAGGAAAACAATAGCTAAGCTAAGGGTACAGAGTTGTATGTATGGTGTGAACCAGGCGGTTGGAGCCGTGTGTGGTGGCCGGAGCCGTGTGGAGAAAATATGGAGAGTGGAGAGTGGAGAGGGAGAGAGAGAGAGCTTCGGGTATTTTCTCGGGTATCAGGAGTAGGTTTAGATGTAGGGTTTTTTTAAGAACCTTGAATGATGAATGAAGTCATCTATTTATAGGAGCCTCGGGGCTAGGGTTTCGTAGATATTGAGTCGGACTTGATTACATCCTTTTATTATGATAATATCTGAATTAATGATATTATCTCATTAGTTATGAGATAATATCCTATAATTAAGATATTATCCCCTTATTAGGATAATATCCAAATTAATGATATTATCTTATTAAATAAAGATAATATCATATAATTAAGATATTATCCTGTGAGTTGGTCTCCTTTTGTAGATCGGATTCCTAATTGGAGTAGGCTTCTGACTGTTCTTGGAGTTGGATTCCCAGTAGGAATGAGCTTGCGATTCCTTCTAGACTCGGGTTGTCCAACTTGTATAAATACAGGGCTTCTCTTCACTCTTTCTCACATCGCAAACTTAACTTCTCTACTTTCTAGCTTGAGAAAGATCTTGAAGAATTTGTACTGCTTGTTGAAGAGAGGAGTTGTCGTGCATCCTAAGGTAAGTCGAGCACGTATATTTTTTCTTCATCTTCTCTTCTTCGCTGCGAGGACCAGCTGGGTAGGACTAGGCTGGTCGTTGTCGTGACTGGTGGTCGAAGACGGTTGGAGAGGTTGTGGCCGCTAGTAGCTACTAAGCGAGTATCGGGAGGAAGTTGGTGGTCTGCCCCCTGCTCAAGATGTTGAGAGATGGAGGCAGAATGGTCCAGACCCTGACGATCTGCCTGCTGGACAAGAGGAGTGTTCTGCTGAACTTCCCTTACAGAGGAAGGCTGATGTCAAGTCATCGAGAACTCAAGCTACTTCTTCACGGGCGAGGAATGTGTTCTCCATTGAGGAAGAAGCCAAAGCTCCCTTCTGCTGAGAAGACTCACGTAGCAGCTGTTCCCTCGTCATCTGCTAGGGTCAAACATCTCGTTGGTGCGGATAGCAAGAAGATTGGCGGTATGCGCAATATTAGGGATGTTCCCCTTAAGCCTCTTGCTGATGAGTTTGGAGATTGTGATCTGCTCCGTGAAGTAGTCCGTGTGCGATCTAGTTCACCTGTTGAGAGGCAGAGAGATGCATATATTCCTCTCGGAAGTTCAGGTCGTTTGCACCAGTCAAAGGATGGAGGTTGACCTGTGAGGCCTGCTTATCCACCAAACCGTCATGATCCAGCTGTTTGAGTCACGAGCAGTCAAGCGTGGAGTTGATTCTTCATTGCCAATTCCTTTGAAGGTGAGGTTGGCAGAGGTTAAGAAAGCAAGAAAGTCATATGCCCGGGCGAAGGGTTCTTTTGCAACGTCAGTGGCTGATCTCAAGGTGAACAAGTCCAGCCTTATAGGGGATGCAGGCATGTTCGGCCTACGTCCGGAGACGTGTCGATGAGAGTGGCTTGTTTGGCCTACGTTCGGAGACGTGTCAATGAGACGTCCGGAGACATGTCGATGAGGGTGGCTCGTTTGGCCTACGTCCGGAGACGTGTCGATGAGACGTCCGGAGACATGTCGATGAGGGTGGCTCGTTTGGCCTACGTCCAGAGATGTGTCGATGAGTGTGGCCCGTTTGGCCTACGTCTGGAGACGTGTCGATGAGAGTAGCTCTTTTGGCCTACGTCTAGAGAAGTGTCGATGAGTGTGGCCCGTTTGACCTACGTCCGAGACGAGTCGATGAGAGTGGCATGGCACGTTTGGCCTACATCCGGAGACGTGTCGATGAGAGTGGTGGCAGACGTCATAGATAAGGCATATGGAGCTGCTGAGAGCATGGCTGATCAGGTGGACGCTGAAGAGGCTGCAGATCAAGGATCCCCTACCGGCGTTTCGGAGTAGATAAAGACTCCTTTATTTCTTTTCAGCTTTTGTAGTCTGCTTTTTGTTTAGAATAATTGGTCTTGTTTGACCATCTTCTTTTTGTTTGAACTTGGCCGGTTGGTCACGTTGCTTATGAACAACTGTATGACTATCCTGCCCCCTTTAGGAAACAGATAGGAACCTGGATACCTCCCTTAGGAAATTCCTGGCGCACCCTACGTCTCCCTTAGGATGCTTCTTTGTGGGCTGCGTCTCCCGAAAGACGCTACTTATGGACAGCTGTATGACTATCCTGCCCCCATAGGAAACTGATAGGAACCTGGATACCTCCCTTAGGAAATTCCTAGCGCACCCTGCAGCCCCCTTAGGATGCTGCTTTGTGGGCTACGTCTCCCGAAGGATGCTTCTAGTCGTCGCTCTGCGTCTCCCTTAGGACGCTTTTTATGGGCAACTATTTGGCTATCCTGCCCCCTTTAGGAAACGGATAGGAACCTGGATACTTCCCGCATAAGGCATGGTGACCTCATTTTAAGAAATTCCTGGCGCACCCTGCGTCTCCCTTAGGACGCTGCTTTGCGGGCTGCGTCTCCTTAAGGGCTGCGTCTCCTTAAGGACGCTTCTGGTCATCGCCCTGCATCTCCTTTAGGATACTTTTTATGAGAAACTGTATGACTATCCTGCTCCCCTTAGGAAACGGATAGGAATCTGGATACTTCCCTTAGGAAATTCTTGGCGCACCCTGCGTCTCCCGTAGGACGCTGCTTATGGGCAACTGTCTTTTGTTGTGGCACATTCTGGAATTAGCAGTAGTTGCTTCTCTTCTTCATAAATGTGCAGGGCTTAGTCATCTACTTGTCGATGAATTGTGAGCCATTGTCAGTAACTGGTGATTGTAGGCAGCCAAATTGGCAGATGATGTTTCTCCAGATGAATCATTCCACATCAGCTTCTTTAGTAGAGGATAGAGCTTCGGCCTCGATCCATTTAGTAAAGTAATAAATTGCAACGATCATCATTTCTTTATTGGCTGGTGCCGTTGGCATGGGGCTCACTAAGTCGATGGCCCATTGTGTGAAAGGCCACAGACTGTTCTGCGGATGATAGATTTCGGCAGGCAGGTTAGAAACCGGTTTGTACCGTTGGCAGCGATCACATCTTTTGACATACTCAGTGGAGTCATGGCGCATGGTAGGCTAGAAATAGCCTATATTCAGAGTCTTCTGGGCAAGTGACTTGGCCCCAGAGTGGTTGCCACACTCGCCGTCGTGAATTTTGCAGAGGACCTCAAGTGTTTGAGAGTATTTTATGCAAGTGAGATGAGGGCCGGAGTATGATCTGCGAATGAGCTTGTCTCCTTGCATGTAGTATCTCACGGCATTCAGCTGAACCTTCCTAGCTTCGGACTTATCCGTTGGAAGATTTTCATTCACCATGTAGTCGATGATGAGGTCTTGCCAGCTGGGGTCTTCATCGATCTGCATTGAGTCAATTGGCTCTATTTCTTCGATGCTTGGCCGGTCAAGGTGTTCTACCGGGATGGAGTGTCTGAACTGGGTGTCCAGCACTGATCCTAGGCTTGCCAGTGCATCTGTATGAGTGTTCTCCGCCCGTGGAACTTGTTGGATGGTGAAAGTAGGGAATCCTTTCAAAAGTCCTTGGACTTTGTCGAGGTACAAGATCATTCTTGTATGTTTCTCCATGTACTCGCCTGAGGCTTGATTCATGATCAGCTGGGAGTCTGAGTAGATGGCCAATCTTTTGATCGACAGTTCTTTTGCTAGGCGCAGTCCGTTGAGCAATGCTACATATTCTGCCTCGTTGTTTGAAGCAGGAAAGCCTAGTGTGATGGCTTGTTCCAACAAAGTTCCGTCTGGGGTGAATATGACGACGCCTGCCCCCGCTCCTTTGTGATTTGACGCTCCGTCTACATGCAACTGCCACATGTTGTTAGGTAGGTTTGAATCGGTGGGGGAGGTACCGTCTGCTTTTTCCTTGCTTTTCGTGACCAGCTTCTCTTCTTCGGCGGTCGGAGTAAACTCTACAACAAAATCTGCTAAAGCCTGAGCTTTTATAGCAGTCTTTGGCCGATAGAGGAGGTCGTATTGACTGAGTTGATTGCCCATTTCATGATTCGCTGAGAGGCGTCGGGGCTGTGGAGGATCAATCTCAAAGGAAATTCAGTCATGACAATTATCCGGTGCGCTTGATAGTAGGGCCTTAGCTTTCTCGCGGAAACTACAAGCGAAAAAATGAGCTTCTCCATTTTCGGGTAGCGAGTCTCTGCGTTGAGGAGAGCTTTTGAAGTGTAGAATACCGGATGTTGTGCCCCCAGCTCTTCTCGGATGAGAGCTGAGCTGATAGCTGAGTCGTACACCGCCAGGTAGATGTACAAGTCTTCACCTAGTATCGGTTTTGAGAGTAGGGGAGGTGTAGTGAGGTAGGTTTCTAAGTTTTGAAAAGCTACTTCGCACTCGTCATCCCACTTGTCCTTGTGTCCTTTCTTCAAGGCTTTGAAGAATGGTTTGCACTTGTCGGTAGATTTCGAGAGGAATCGGTTGAGAGCTGCTGCTCTAGACTTTGTATCTCCTTTGTTGTGGCAGGTGACTTCATGTTGAGTATAGCCTTGATTTGATTCGGATGTGCCTCGATTCCTCTTTGGGTGACTAAGTATCCCAGGAATCGGCCGGACGAGACTCCAAATGTGCACTTGCTCGGGTTCAACTTCATGTTGTATTTTTGGAGCAGGCTAAATGCCTCGGCGAAGTTTGTGATGTGGTCTGCTCGTTGGGGAGCTTTGACTAACATGTCGTCTACATAGACCTCCATGGTTTTACCGATTTGCTCCTTGAAAATTTTGTTTACTAGCCTTTGGTAGGTTGCTCCAACGTTCTTCACCCCAAAGGGCATGACTTTGCAGCAATATGTACCTCTTTCAATGATGAAGGAGGTTTTTGCCTTGTCGTCTTCATGCATCATGATTTGATTGTAGCCGGAGTAGGGATCAATGAAGCTTAGCAGTTGATTGCCGGAAGTTGAATCGATGAGCTGATCAATTCTTGGCAGTGGAAAGTTGTCTTTAGGGCATGCCTTGTTGAAGTAGGTGTAGTCGACGCACACTCTCCACAGGCCTTTATCTTTCTTTGCTATTGAACAACGTTCACCAGCCATTCTGCGTAGGAGACTTCTTCAATGAAACCAGCAGCTAGGAGCTTGTTGATCTCGGCTTCAATGATGGCAACTTGGTTGGGGGCGAAGTTGCATCTCTTCTGCACTACAGGCTTGATTGCGGGGTTGACATGTAGGTGATGGCAGATGATCTGGGGATCGATGCCTGGCATGTCGGATGGCGACCATGCGAATACGTCTTTGTTGTTCTGGAGGAAGGCTGCAAGCTCTGCCTTTTCCTCCTGGCTTAGGCGCGAGCCGATCCGCCCTTTTCTCGACGTCCTCTTTAGGCTTCCATCCTTCTTCAGGAGAGACCTCCGGACGGATTCCCTTGACTTAGTCCTGATTCTTTGATTGCTATTGGGGAGTAGCTATTCCCTTTCCTTTCTGATCTGCTCGGTCGTCAGGAACGGGATTTGCCTTCTCCTCTGGTTGCTCTACTCCCTTCAGATCTGCCTGATTTACAGGGAGGAACTGTGTTTGCTTGCTTCTCTTTAGCCCTTGAGCTGAGCATTTCCTCGCCATTGCCTGATCACTGTTGATCTGACAGATACCGCCCCTAGGGATAGGGTAGCGGATTTTCTAATGCGTGACGGAGGTGATGGCGTTGATCTTGCCGATCCATGGTCTGCCCATAATGCCATTGTAGGGCGAGATTTCATCAATGACCATGAACGTTTGCCAGCTGATTATAGGTGGGGAGTAGACGTCGAGATCTATTGTGCCCACGGTAACCGTTGTTGTGCCATTAAAACCAGTTAGTGACCTAGCTGATTTATTGATCTTTTTCTCTAAGCCCATCTGCTGGATGACTGCCAATTGTAGGATATTGGCTGCACTACCCTCGTCTGCATGTATTCAATCGACCATGGCTTGAGCAATTTGAATGCTAACGACAAGGGCGTCGTTGTGTGGTAGATCAAGGCCGATTAGATCTTTCTTTTGGAAGCCGATCACAGGATCGTCTTCTGCCAGTGGGAGACTAGTGGAGACCTAGGAGATCATAGTGGCCTGTTTGATCTTCCTCTTCTTTTCCTTGCTGGTCAGCCCAGACTCCTCGAAGTCAGCCAGGATTGTGTTAATCCTTATGACTTTTTGAGGTGGCTCCTTGGCGGCATCGCGGTCCTCGATTCGCTGGATGGTCTACTTTGCGATGAATTTCGTGCAGTGTCTTTCTCTCACGAGTTCTTCAAGGTGCGCTTTCCAAGCAAATCAATTATTCGTATTGTGCCCGTGGGTCGCATGGAAGGCACAATATTTTTTGGTATCCCTCTTATCCGGATCTCCTTTCAAGGGTGGTGGTCTTCATACCCAAGGTTTGTCCTTCACCTGGGCTAATATTTGATGTATAGGGATGGAGAATTTGGTGTAGTTCTCCTTTGTCGTAGCGTCTTCTTGTGGGCACGAACTGCATTTGTGTTTGTCCCTGCTGCTAAGCCTGTCGACTCTTTGTCCTGCCCGCTTGGTCGGCAGATCTTCCTGCACGATGGACTTCTTCGTGGCGATTCGATCGTCATTCCAGCGCGCGTAGCGTTCCGCGGTTGCGAAAACCTCTGCCAGAGTCTGGCTGGGGGTGATAGTCAGCTCACGGTATAAGTCGTGTTCAGCTGGAAGACCTTTCTTGAGTGCAGAGGACGCGATTCGGTCATCGGATCCTACGATGTTAGCCTTCTCTGCTTTGAATCTCTTGATGTAATCTCGAAGGGCTTCATCAGGCTTCTTGCGCAGGTTGTACAGGTGGTCAAGGTTCTTCTTGATCGTCCGGTAAGAAGTGTACTCTTCGGTGAAGACATAAGCAAGCTCCTTGAAGCTACTGATCGACCCGGAGGGCAGGGTATGGAATAAGTCCTGAGCTACTCCTTGCAAAGTCATTGCAAACACCTTGCACATTAGCACGTCTTCAGTTTTGTATAAGATCATAAGGCTCTTGAAATGCTTCAGATGGCTTTCGGGATCGGAATCCCTTTTGAAGCATGTGAAAGAGGGCGTTGATAATCATTTCGGAGGAGTAGCCTGCTCGATTTCGGCACTGAAAGGTGAGGAATTTGCTCGGTCTACCTCCATGCGTAATGTATCTTCAAAATTTCCGCCAATCTTTAAATCTCGGAGTCGGTTATTTACAAGCTTCTCAACGTCTTCCACCCGCATGGCTAGTCAGTCACGTGGGTGACCTTGGTGATTTGGACGACGCTGATTGACTTCCTCGTTGGTTTGCAAGAGTCGACCTTCTCGGCTGCGCTACCTAGGCGGTGTGTTGGTGGACTGCGCTTGCGAGGGATTCTCTATAGCTTGGTGACGAGAATTGGTTCTTCGAGAGTGAGCAGCGGAGCGCCTTTCTTCACGGTCCTCATTGTGAGGGTTATCTAGTGGACCTCCCCGAGGGCCTAGCCTTTCATGAACATTTTTCTGCAAGCGAGCAGCAGAGCGCCTTTCTTCCCGATCCTCATTGCAATGGCCGTCAGGTTGACCTCCCTGGGAGCCCAGCCTTTCATGAACATTTCTCTGCGGGCCAAAGCGGGCGCGGATGTCAAGTTGTGGATCCAGCCTTTCGCGCACGTTGGTCCTTAAATTTAGTTTGGATGGGAGACTTCGTCTGCTCTGAGTGTGGCTCGCAGATGCTTGCGACATGTCAGCAAGCTGATCACGTTGTTGTCCATCTACTTGTCTGCTTACTGATGAGCACAAAATTAATACAAGTTTTATCCTTAAATTTATATTTGTTAGTATTTTCTTTTGTTTTATATAAATCTATTAGAGTATTTGTATTGGTTTTTTCCAATCTTTGCTTTTGTATTTAATGAGTGGTTGTTTGTAGATATTAAGTGTCTTCCACCAATGGCATGAGGAGGAGGAGGAATAAGTAATGTGTTGCAAAAAGAAGGTAGAAGAAAGATGAAAATGTGTGCAGCCATGGTCAAGGAAATATGCTCAAGACAACGTGTGGTTCAAAGCCAAAACCAAAGAAGAATCAATCAATTGCATTAATATGCTCTAGGACATGCATGCAAGCTTCCATCATTGAAGAAATAAAGAGAGAATGAATAAACAATGAAGGAAAAGTTCAAATTGACTACTTGCAACCAATGAATGCAAAGAAGAATGATGATGCTTGAGTTGTTATCTAGCTACAATTTGAGGAAAGTTGCTGCAGTTTTTATGAGAAGACACGAGAGATGAGATGGAGTAAAAGATAAGAAGACAAAAATAAAGATTTTTTGTGAAAGCCAAAGTCAAGGAAGTAGGCCAAGATTAAGGAATATATTTGAAAATGATGGATACTTATTTGAAATGATGAAAGCTTGATTATTATATAATTCAAGCCTCCCTTCCTTTGGCTATAAATAAAAGCTTGGAACAAAGAAGAAAAGAGGGGAGAGACGGGGAAAGAAAGGAATACAAGAGAGGTGATACAAGGAAAGAAAGAGAACAATGATGGAAAGGGAAGAACCAAGAGCTAATAACTCTCTTAAAATTGTTCTTCACCTTTCCTAGTTCTCATTTAATTTATGTATATATATTAGTTTCTTTGTTTTGTTTTAAATATTAATTATGTCTATTTAAATTACCTAACTAAGGTTGGATGAAACTCCATTATTAAATAAAGTTCTAGTTTTTATTTTCAATTCTCAAATATTGTGGTGTTCAATGATTATAATTTTCACTTCACATGATTAATAGATTAATCTTCTTTTCACCACTTCTATCATGTATTGTGACATATAACATGTATTTGTGGTAGTTAAGAGTTTGGATTAATCTATTAATTCATCCTTGGTTTATATTTCTAGTTTACAAATTTCTTTGATATTTTGTTATTCAAATAAACTTTTTCACATAGGATGCTTAGGAAACTTTGATCCTTTGTAGTTAAATAATTTTGTTTACATATTATGCTTAGAATTTGTACTTATGAAGGGAAGGAAAATTTACTAATGATCTAAATTACAAGCTTAATTGATAAATCTTGAGAAAGTAGTAGATTGATTTCTAGATTGCTACTCCATGAGAATTGAAAGATAAATAATTAGGATATTATGGAATGATGGTGTGGATTCTAATACCTTAGTTATTTTTCTCATAAATATAAATCTTAATTTCAGTTTATTGTCATTTTCATATTTGTTTTCTGCTTTATTTAATTTTCGTTATGAACAAACAAATCACCATTTGAATCAACTAGGTTGGCAATGAAATTAACTTGGGTGAAATTGGTTTTCTATCTTTACACGCAATCCCTTGGGTACGATCTCGCTCTTACACGCTTATGCTATATTCGATTCGTGCGCTTGCGAGTTTATAAATTTTAAAAGACACCGCTTTTGGTGACAACAAGTTTTTGGCGCCGTTGCCGGGGATTGCAACGGAAAACTAATCAAATTTTGGTTAATTAAATTCTTCCACTAGTTATAATTTAGTTTTGTAATATATATATATATATAACTTTAAAAAAATAAAAATAAAAAACGAAATTATAAAAATAAAATAAAAAATTTAGATTTTGTCAATTATCTTGTTTCTATTGTAATATATATTAAACTTTTATAAAAAAAAAATTTACAAAAAAAATAAAAATTAAAAACGAAATTAAAAATTTTTATAAAAAAAAAAAAAAGATTTTGTTAATTCTCTTGTTTATATTGTAATATCATTGTATATTAATTTTTCATTTCTTTGTTTCAGTTATATCTTTAAAGCTTCTTTTGGTGTAGCCTTGGACTTGGAAGAAGTTTTATATTATATTTTATTTTATTTTAAGAAAGTTCATTTCTTTTTCTTTATGTCAATTTGTGTGCTTGTTTTTATTGCTTGAACTGATTTGTGTGCTTGTTTGTACAGGTATCATAAGATTTTATTAAAGGAGTGAAATTAAAGGTGCATCTTGGACACCTGCAATTTAGGATAGCTCAATAAAAAAGGGGAAAGAAGACAACTCTAATCATAAGGAGGAGAAGTGTGGAGTAGTGGGAGAAGTCGCAACCTCCAAATGCATCCATGCTCGACCTAATCGCTTCAAGGGGGAGCATTCCAATCTTTTCTCTTTTCTTGTTTTGTTAATATTATTATTTATTTTATTTATTTATTTATTTTTTAAAAAAAAAAACAAATTTAGATCTGTCAACCTTCGATCCTCCTTCTCTCTCCTTCTCGATTCAAGTAAAAAAAATTGGAGTAAATAGACCACACCCGGGGGGTGTTGGCCAAAGGCCCTCCGATGCCTAAGTTAGTTCAAGTGTTTGTAGGAAAACAATAGCCAAGCAAAGGGTACGGAGTTGTATGTATGGTGTGAACCGGGCAGCCAGAGCCGTGTGTGGTGGCGGAGCCGTGTGGAGAAAATATGAAGAGTGGAGAGTGGAGAGGGAGAGAGAAAGAGCTTCGGGTATTTTCTCAGGTATCAGGAGTAGGTTTAGATGTAGGGTTTTTTAAGTACCTTGAATGATGAATGAAGTCGTCTATTTATAGGAGCCTCGGGGCTAGGGTTTCGTAGAGATTGAGTCGAACTTGATTACATCCTTTTATTATGATAATATCTGAATTAATGATATTAATTCATTAATTATGAGATAATACCCTATAATTCAGATATTATCCCCTTATTAGGATAATATCCAAATTAATGATATTATCTTATTAAATAAAAATAATATCTTATAATTAAGATATTATCCCTATTAATTAATGAACCAAATAAATTGGTTTAACTAATTAATTTAAGGGATAATCTTCTTTTCCACATGGCGTGCTGTGATTGGAGACGAAAATATTTGCTCCCACAATTACCTCTAACATAACCAAACCCAAAACCATTCCCAACCCTCTCACCCTTCAAAATACTAAGAACAACAATCAAAGCATACCTTTTACTTTTCCAATGAGCTGAGACCCATATGGGTGGAAGGCAGAGGTTTGTGTGTTTGGGATTTGGGGGTTATATTATTTCCCAATATGACAGACATAAATTGAGGAGGGAGGAAAGAAACTCACATGACATGGTGGCTTTCAGAGGCTGAGAACAAAGAGAAAGATGGTTCAGATTCTTCCCCATCAGTTTTCAGAACCATCAATTTGAAAAGGAAGAGAAGGATGGAGGGTTTGGGTTGGAGAGAGAGAGAGGGAGAGAATTTGGGGTCAGAGAGGGCGAAAGAGAGAGAGATGGTTTCTGGTTAGGTTAGGGACGAGAGAGAGAAAATTTTTGAAGGAATAAAACCGCGAAATGAAAATTTTGTGAGAAAAAGGCGCTCACGCGAAAATAATTTTATGAATTCTTTAAGATAAAAATACTAAATAACAAAAAAGGACACATGTCACCATGTTATACGACCACATGTAATAAATACTTACAGAGAGCCTTTAAAAAGATAACACATGTCAATAGTTTATATTTCTTATTATTTCCCTACAATTTAACTTCTAAAATTCACAATAAATAAATTGCAAATCAGTAAAATACACCAAAAAAAATAGAAACTCCTTGTGACATTTTATTCACCTTAAAACTCCCAAAATCTAATTTTGAGTCATAAAAATACAAAGTAATAACAAAAACCCAATTTTATTCATAGACAAATGAAAACATTAACCTTATAATCTTGTTTCTTTGATCCATTGATTGCCATTAACTCAAATATTTGGAATCCTGGATTTAGATCTCCATAATCAAAGGCTATGTTGTAAGGAGTATGTTGCAATTTTTGGTGTATTTTTCTGATTTTAATTTAATTTCTTATGACTTGTTTGCTTCTATAACACAATAAATTACAAGAAAATGACATAATAAATAAATAAATAATCCCAAAAATACACCGATAATTCCTATAAACTCCTTGTGATATTCTCTTCTCTTTAAAGCTCCAAAAATACAATTATAAAAATAAAAAGCAATAATAAAAACTTAACTTTCTTCATAGACAAATGAAAACATTCTATCCAATACACTATTGTTTCTTTGATTCAACGATCTCCCATTAATTAAAATATGTGGAATTATGATTTTAGATCTCCGTAATGGATGACTATTTCATAAGGAGTTTGTAGCAATTTTCAGTGTATTTTTGTGATTTTTATTTAATTTATTATGCATTGTTTAAGATATAAACAAAAAATAACAAGACAGGGACATTTGTCATAATCTGATAGGGCTAAATTTTTGAAAGCTAACGCAGATGCCTTAAGAAGATGACACTTGTCAATCTCATCTATTTCATATTATTTCCCTATGATTTAACTTCTAAAATCCACAATAAATAAATTAAAAATCAGAAAAATAAATGATAAAATCCTATAAACTCATTGTGACATTATTTTCACCCTAAAGCTCTAAAAATCTAATTTTGAATTTTAAAAAAATAAAGTAATAACAAAATTTAAACATTTTTTTTATTTATAACAATCCAATTTTAAATTTGCCCAAAAATTGTGGTACTTTAAAAAAAGTGAGAAATAATGTGGGAGAGAAACTGCGAGGAAATTAATTCCTTGTTTAAAAGCTTCTATTGAGAGGATTATATATTGTTTGTCGTTATAGGTTAGGAGGGAAATGTTGAAAATTCTCACTAACACTTTCAATGAGGACAAAACTATTTCATCCTTAATAAATTGTGAAAATAATTTGGGAGACATTGCGAGGCAATTAATTCCTCACTAAAAGGCTTCTATAATGAGGATTACATATTGTTGGTTGCTATAGATTTGGAGGGAATTTTCAAAAATTCTCGCTACACTTTCAGTGAGGAAAAACCTATTTCCTCGTTAATAAATGGTGAAAAAATTTGGAAGATGTACTGCGATGAAATTAATTCCTCTTTAAAAGGCTTCTATTGCGAGGATTATATATTGTTTGTCGCTATAGGTTTGAAGGGAATTGTCAAAAATTCCCGCTACACTTTCCACGAGGAAAACACTGTTTCCTTGTTAATAAATGGTGAAAATAATTTGGGATACATACTGCGAGGAAATTAATTCCTTGTTTAAAGGATTCTATTGCGATGATTATATAATGTTTGTTGCTATAGGTTTGGAGGGAATTGTCAAAAATTCCCACTACACTTTCGGCAGGGAAAACAATAGTTCGTCGCTGTGAAAATCTACAGCGTCCACATTGTTTGTCGCTGCATCCAACATGTCGTCGCTATAGCTTGGTCCAATTTGAAAACGAAATTCAAGTCACATTTTGCGAGAATTTAACGTTTTCCTCGCTGAAAGGCTACTTCTACGAGAAAATATAATTCCTCGTTGACAAAATCGTCGCTAAAGCAACATTTTGTTGTAGTTTAGTTTTGATGGGCAGATTTAATTATTTGATACACAAAAGGAGGAAGCAACGTGGAAGGCATGGGATGTGTCATCCTGAAAAGATTCCTACAACTAGGCCTAAGCTCGGATCGGTTTGAAACGATAGAGGGTTCTTAAGTTAACCAACCTAAAGACTTTGGTAGACCATTTTCTCTTCCGTTAACCAAACCAAAGATTTTGGTAGACTTCAGATTGGTTAACCTAACATTCAATTTGGATTGGTTCAGTAGGGCGGTAGTACCGTAATAAAAATATACTAATAAAATACAATTTATAATAATTTCACATAACATAAGTTCTTGAACAAATCCACCAAATTATCCTTGTAAAATATAAAAATCCAATAGTCTAATTCATCTAAGTATGAAATTAAAGAACTTAGTTTTAAAGTTACAAATGAACATGAAAATTAAATAATAAAATAGCAAATAATGTTACAAAACAAAAAAAATATATAGTTTAAACGTTTCAAAGAACCAAAAACTACAACAAAGAGGCCTAGTAATTGTTGGCTGCGCAAAATCTAATGGCCTGGTGCTCCGGGCCAAGGGGATATGCTCCAACACAGGTCGTCCTACTTTGAGTTGGATGGGTGTGCGCGGGCGTGCCATCACGGTCTAGCGTGCCAGCACGGTCTATCGTGCATTCGAAGATGATGTGGATGGCTGAATGGATGGATTGGTGGTGGTTTTATCTTCATATTTACCTTTCTTTACAATATGTTGTAGTTTTATTACCCACACAATAGTTTTTATTTAAAAGTGTGGCATGAGTTTATCATCCACACAACTGCCTTTACTTTTATTTAAAGTATGGAGTAGAATTAGTACTCATATAAGCACATTTATTTTACCTCACATTTACTTTTATTTAAAATGTGGTGCGGGTTTATCGTCCATACCATCAATATTTATTTTGTGAATTTATTTTACAAGTTCATTATGATGAATTTTAGATCGTGCAAGAGATCAGGACCTGAAGTTTCCTTGATCCTCATCATGCAACTACATCAGGACATGGAGATCCTTGATGATGAAATAATATTAAACTCACTGAGAGAGAGAGAGAGAGAGAGAGAGAAAACAGAGAGAGAAAGTAATTATCAAAGCAATGTCTATTTCAATTACAAATTTGTTTTGTTTAATGGTGGAGCAACTCGCCTCACGAGCAGACTGAAAGCAATTATAGCTTTCCTCTTTTCGCGAACTCATCTGGCTGAGAGTTGCCGATCTCAGTGGTTCCTCAGCCAAGCTGCACCCATTCTCTGATCCCAAAAGGTTTTAAGAGAAACTGAACCATGGCTGAAGGCTCTCCTGGATTCCCTATGAAAAACTATCGATTTACTAAGCGATCTCGCTCGTCTGAAGATCTGAACATAGAGAGTGTTGCTGAACCAGACCCGTTGTTGGCGTCCGTACTTGGGGCTGAAACAAGTTTGAATGTTTCGCCGAATCTGAAATCTGGACGCTTTCGAGATTAGCTTATGAATCAAGTGAAGATGGTTAAAAATGCAGGTATATATGTGGAGTCTCTAATAATCGATTATGAAGATCTCAATGATGATGAGGATGCTGTGGTTTCACGGGGTGATAGAGGACCAAGCATTCAATTTTCAGATGGAGCTATGAATAGGCTCTGCCAACCGTGGAAGAATTCGTTAATCATCAAATTATTGGGTCACTCTCACACCTACAATTATCTCCATGAACGCTTGCAATAGAAATGGAGTCTCAAGGGCAACTAGAAATTGGTCGACCTCGTGAACGACTTTTATGTTGTCAGATTTGATCTAGAAGAGGACCTGACCTATGTACTTACTGAGGGGCCTTGGATTATCGCTGGGCAATATCTAACGCTTCAAAAATGGAGACAGGGATTCTGCCCTGCAACAACACATATCACCCAAATGACGGCATGGATTAGGGTCTCTGCTATTCAACTGGAATGTTTTGATGTATGGGCCCTGAAGAGAATTGGGTCCATCCTGGGTAAGCTTCTAAAGATTAATGCTCTCACTACTAGTCAGAATAGAGGTAAATTTGCTAGACTTTGTGTTGAACTTGATTTATCCAAACCTTTGGACGCTTTTATCCAGATAAACCAAATTTGGTATAATATTGAATATGAAGGCCTCCCAAATATATGTTACATATGTGGGCACTATGGGCACAAGTGTAAAAATTGTAGGGTGAAGGAGAAGCCAACTGCAGATATGCCTGAAGATCATGGCCTTGACCAAGGGATGGAACAAGTGAGATCAAATATTGCTATGGAGACGGAACATGCTGAGAAAGGTGTGGAGAACTTGAGAGGTCTGTGGATGAACGATCCACCTCGAAGGAAACCTAAGAATGCCCGAAAAACTTGGATGGGCAGAAAAACGCCTCTAAGAATCAAGGCTCCCGTTTTGATGTGCTTGGAAATATGGGCAAAAATACTAGGACTGATATTGCAAAAGATGATGGTTTTGTTCCAAGAACGCAGGGTGCTGCACATATTGTTTTTTAATACAAGGAGAAGGTGTGGACTAAATCTAAGAATCCTAAAGCTGGTGCCAGAACTGCTTTGACAGAAATCTCGAATAATCATGTGGCTTCTGGCTCCAAAGGGGCACACATTAACTAACAAAATGTAAGTGTTGAGGATGCTACACCGGTTGGAATTTTGAATAAAGGGAAGAATATGTCAAGTAGTAAAAGTTTGTCCAATATGGGACCAGTTAGTGATCCGATGACCACATGTGGGAGTGACCAGAATGTACCATAGGAAAATGGAGAATTCATTTTTGGACACCAGCCACCGAATATTGACCTTGAGGATGATGCACTGGCAGAGGCAAATAAGTCTAATAATGACGATGATGCTTCCTTGACCTCCTCTGCTCCTAATGATTTCTTTCAAGTGGAAGGTATGGACCTTTCTGAAGGTCAAGATCACTTAATTGGTGCGACTAGGACAATTAATACCTCTATTCCTGCTGGAGGTAAGACGTTAGGCTTCTAAATTTGGGTTAACTCCCCAGGTGTTGTCGACCGCGCAAATCTCACGGCCTTAAGTTCCGGGCCGAGGGGATATGCGTTGACACGCAGCTTCCTGCTTTCGGGTGCGGTGTGGTTTGTGCGCGGGCGTGCCAGCACGGTCTACCGTGCGTCGAGGTTGTTGGTGTGAATGGAGATGGTTGAATGGTTGAATGGTGCGCCTGTTTGAACTTGTCTTCTGATCAAACGATTGTAGCTGAGAGAGGAACTAATCTCGGCTGTCAGGTTCACGGCCTGAGCTACAAGGCCGTTTAGTGGTGGTGTCGATGGTGGGTTTAGGGCGGTGCTCCGACGCGCTGCTCAATGAGCGGCGATCGTATGATATATGGGGTGAATGAGCGAATAACAAGGATGGTGCTCCGGCGCCTTGAAAATCAAGGGTCGTATGATATATTGATGAATGGGTTTTCCTTACAAACTAACACTACTCCTAGGAAAGCAAGTAAAGATAATGAAAGTGCATTACAGGAAAATATAAGTTGCTCCGTGGGAGGCTTGGGTTTGGTGTTTGAACCCTTTGAATGTAGTCCTGAGCTTTGTATTTATAGGAAGAGTTCCTGGAGGAATAATCGAGGCTGAAAATCTGCATGGTGGAGCCTGATTAGCGCAAGTGGGTAGTCCAATCGACATTTGGGATTGTGAAGCATGGTGGTGTAACCCCCTGAATCCTGGTGAATCCCGGCCGCCGCCCTTGATCGTGGTTCCCGCGCAACTGGCCGTGGGGACGCATTTATTGCTCTGATAGTTAGTCACCCAATCTCTCAAGTTGCAAGAATTCTTGTGAGAATGTCCACATCTAATCACTCTGTTCTCTGTCGCCAAACCCTGACTTCAGTCACTTCCCACCTTCCCTCATGCATTAAATGCTTATTCATGGCCAGTGGGTTTACTGCAATAAACAGAGGCACTACTTCATTAAATGAAGCATGGGACCTTGTCATCACGTGATGATTTGACTTTAATACTTCTGGTCGTGACTTTGCTCGGCCTCGGCCTCGGCTTGCAATCGAGGCCGAGATGATCGTGCCTTGGCATTTTCTCTATTATTTTCAGGGAGGCCAAACACCTTGGCGAAACGCTGCGTTTCAGTTTTACGAGCAAGTGCGAGGGCCGAGGAAAAGGGGTGCCTTCGGCCAGTTCATGGTCGTGATTTATTAGGCACAAACATTGCCCCCACATCCCTGGATTCTTCGGCCTTGGCATGGGTAAGGGCCGAATGGATTCCAAGGGATGGACCCCTAGCATTCCTTCTGAAGTGATTGACAACTGGGGCATTAAATGCGCAGGCCAATCGGCGCATTTAATGCCTCAAGCACGTCGTGCAGGTCATTATTGCCCAGGCTTACGCGAGGTGTCGCTTCGCCTTGTTAAGTGGAACGACGACCTCTGGGTTAGTGACACGCCATCGCGCTCTTAATTCGCACGAGCCATCATTTTACCTCGCTAATCGGAACGTCGGCCGCCAGGTCTCTGTCATAATCTCACGTGCTCTGATTGCGCTGTCAGGCTGTTTCATTTCACGAGAGTCACCCCTCTTCGTTTTGAATCCCAGCATGAGTATAAAAACCCAAGCTCCTTCGTATTCTCTTCACACTCCCAAAATCCTCGAGTTCACGCTCTTCGAAAGTTCATACTGCCCAAGTTTTGAGATCCTTCCATGACTCAGTGGCCTTTCTTCTTGCTTTAAACACTCTGGAGCCTTCCTCTGATCCCTGGGCTTCATCCTTCTTCATTTCAACCTACCCTAATGGTTCTCATTGCAGGCCTTCCCAAGCCAGGGAGCCATACCTGCTGAGTCTCATGACTTGGCAGCTTGATGAAGACGAGGGGGCCCGGTATGATGACCCCAACGTGGCCGAGTCTATGTGGCTAAGTACCGTGGTCACATCTATGGCCAGAATGACGGCCTTTACCATGGCTGGGGTGATGGCTCCTACCATAACCAGAATGGCGATCGCTTACCATGGCCGGAGTGATGGCCGTTACCGCGGTCTGAACGACGGCCGCTGCCACTGCCGGAATGGCGACTGCTTACCACGACCGGAGTGGCAGTCAATTTCCGTGTCCCGAATGACGGCCCTTCCTCGTGGTCGGAGCGACGGCCCTTGCGCTTTCCATGTCTTGAGTGATGGCCGCTTTTTGTGGCCAGAGTAGCAGCCCTTCCCTCTTTCGGCCGTGGCCTCAATGAAGCCTTGGCTTCAGGTTGGCCACAGTTGGTGATGCAATAGTTGGCGGAGGTACTGCTTCGGGGAGGAATGTCTGATTGACCAGTAAGAAGACCATGAATCCGTTGCGCGTAGATTTAGGATGTGATTTTTCTTATGTGTGCTTGTACTCGGCCATGACCTGGCCGTTTCCTTGTAAACGTGTTCCCCTTTTTAAACTAAATGACTGAAATGAAGTATGAATTTTTGGTCCGTCTTTGTCGTGTTGCATACTCCGCTCTTGTCATTTGTAAGTCTTTATAATTCTTTCACGGCCGTCTCCCATAATGACGGGGTGTATCTCTTCAGATACTGGCCGTTGATCGGTAAGTTGTGCCGCTCTCCATCCCTGTCTTTTAACTGAAATGCACCTCGGCCAAGGATTCTTTCAATAATGAACGGCCCTTCCCAATTGGGCGAGAACTTGCCGAACCGAGGGTCCTTCGTCCCAATGGGGAGCACAGCTCGCCATACTAAGTCGCCCTCGGCGAAAGTCTTTAGTTTGACTTTTCTGTTGTAGGCCCTCGCCGCGATCTGCTTCTGTGCCTGCATCAGGTTATAGGCATCGAGTCTGGACTGCTCCAAATCTTCTGACTTCTGAGCCATGGCTTGTGCATAGTCCTCCCCTTTTTGCTCAGGTTGTTCGGCCACACGAAGAGACCAAACCTTTAATTCCATTGGAACAATGGCGTCGTGACCGTAGGTTAAGGCGTAAGGAGACGTGCCTGTGGCCGATCGCTTTGAGATTCGGTAAGCCCAAAGGGCTTCGGGAAGTAAGTCGTGCCATGCCCTAGGCTTTTCCTCGATCATTTTCTCAAGGATGCCCTTGATTACCTTGTTGCTCACCTCGGCTTGTCCGTTAGACTGGGGATAATAAGGCGTCGAGTGAACCAGTTTGATTCCCATCCTTTCAGTGTATTCCCGAGTTTCGACCGACGCGAAAACTGGGCCGTTATCGGCCGTAATAGTTTCAGGTATACCAAATCTGTGGACGATGTGGTTCTCGAAGAACTTAACCACCTGTGTGCTAGAAATTGACCGATAAGACTCTGCCTCGACCCACTTAGAAATTGACCGATAAGACTCTGGTCGCCACCAAAATCCATGCATGTTGGTTGGACGCGGCCGGATGGATCTTGCCAATGATATCCACGGCCCATCCTCTGAACGGCCATGGTTTGGTAACCGGGTGAAGGGCTTCGGCTGGTACCCTTTGTATGGGGCCATAAATTTGACACTTAATGCACCCCCTTGCATACTCTATGCAGTCTTTTAAAATGGTCGGCCAGTAATAGCCGTGCCTCCGAACCAGCCATCTCATTTTGACGCCAGACTGATGAGCACCGCAAATCCCCTCATGGGACTCGGCCATAATAACCTTGATGTCTTCGGCGCTGGGACATAAAAGCAAAAGGCCGTCTGATCCCTTTCGATACAGCTCGTTTTGATAAATTAAATAACACCGAGCCCGGAAGCGCGTAGTCCTCCCATGGCTGCCGGAAGGGTCACGCAAATATTACACTATAGGGTAGCGCCAGTCAGCTTCGGCCGTGTTGACTTCGTCGGTAATCTCGACCGAAGATGCTTGCGTTGCCATTCTGCGTTCGGCCAAAGCCGGCAAGGTACGCTTCTCGATCCTTATTACACGATCGTGGTCGGTGTCCGTGATGTTTACGCCTGACGCCACCTGGGCCATCTCATTGGCCTCATGGTTTTCGGCACGCGGTACATGAACAAAGGAGATCCTGGAAAACTCATCGGCCGTGTTGAGGGCCGTCACATAATACATGGCTAGATTCTCGCTCGTGCATTGGTATTCCCCGGTTAGTTGGTTAATTACCAGCTGAGAATCACCGTAGACCAAAACACGGGTGGCCTTCATTCCTTTCAAAATCTCGAGACCGATGATGAGTGCTTCGTATTCGGCCTGATTATTGGTGCATTTGAAGTCGAGTTGGAATGCGAACTGCCATCTCTGCCCTTGAGGGGATTCGATCACGACTCCTGCCCCTAACCTGGCCTCGGTACTAGAACCGTCGAAATACATGGTCCAGTAGTTCTTTTCCATGCGGGCCATGCCAATCTCAACTTCCAACTCTTCTTCCTGCCTCTGGGCCGGATGATGAGCCAGGAAATCGGCCAATGCCTGACCCTTGACTGACTTCTGAGCCACATACTGAAAGGTAAATTTGGACAATGCCATTGTCCACTTTCCGATTCGGCTGCGTATAATCGGCCGAGTGAGCATGTATTTGATAAGGTCGGTCTTGGAGATGATCTGGACCACCGAAGGAAGCATGTAGTGCCGCAACTTGGTGGCCACGAAATAAAGCGCTAGGCACAACTTCTCGATCGGCGAATATTTCAGTTCAACTGCGTTGAGGTTGCGGCTTAGATAGTGCACCGCCTGTTCCCGCTCAGACTCGTTGTTCTGAGCCAGCAGACAGCCAATGGAGCCTTCTGAAGCCGAAATGTAAAGTCTCAAAGGTTTCCCTCGCTTCTGCGGCATAAGGACAGGCGGTTGAGACAAATATCTCTTAATGTCGTCGAGGGCCGCCTGATGCTCTGCCCCCCATATGAATCGTTCCGTGTCTTTTAGCTTGAGCAGAGGAGTCAGCGGCCGGATTTTTCCCACCAAATTGGATATGAACCGCCGTAAAAAGTTGACCTTACCAAGGATGGACTGGAGCTCCTTTTTGGTCCTTGGTGGAGGGGCCGCCATAATGGCCGTAGCTTTATTCTTATCTACCTCGATCCCTCGCTGGTGAACCAAGAAACCGAGGAAGTTCCCAGCGGTGAACGTGGTCGGCTCATTTTTAGGCCATGCGCTCGCATTCGGTCAAAAGCCTGTCGGAGGTGTCCTACGTGGTCGGCTCTGGATGGGGACTTTACAACCACGTCGTCAATGTAGACCTCAACGGTCCGGCCTATAAGGTCGTGGAAAATCAGGTTCATAGCCCGCTGGTATGTCGCGCCGGCATTTTTTAGGCCAAACGGCATGACTACCCATTCATAGGTCCCGATTGCCCCCGGACACCTAAACGCTGTTTTGTGGACATCCGCCTCGGCTACGAAAATTTGGTTGTAACCGGCATGGCCGTCCATAAAGGACAAGAGTTCATGTTTTGCGGGCCCGTCTACCAAGAGGTCTGACATAGGCATGAGGTATTCGTCCTTGGGGGTCGCGAGATTTAGATTTCTGTAATCGGTGCAGACCCTCAAAGCCCCAGTCCTCTTTAAAACTGGTACAATGTTGGCCAACCACTCAACGTACCGTGCCGTTCGAATAAAGCCGGCTTTGAGGAGCCGTTCAATTTCCTCCTTGACTTTAAGCTGTACCTCGGTCGAAAAACGTCTGGGCGGTTGCTGGAATGGCTTGAACCCCTCCTTGATTTTTAACTCATGCTCGACCAAACTCCTTGGCAATCCAGGCATCTCATGATAATCCCAAGCAAAACAATCCTTATATTCATGGAGCAGGCCGATAACCTCGGCCGCTAACTTAGGATCCAAAAGTTTTCTTACAAAAAGGGGCTTGGTTCGGCCTCCGATCCTACATTTATTTCTAATAAAGGATCCTGGACTTATGGGTAGTCATCCTCCATCTCAGCAGGCGCCGTTTCTAGGTCATCAAAAGTTAACACATCCGTCTCGTCCGATTCGTGGAGGAATTCGATCAAGTTGATTGGCGAGTTCGGTTGTAAGGATTCCGCCGCCCAGTGCTCCAGCAGCCTTTCCAGCAAGTTGGTCACTGCCGCTGCTCCTTCTTCTCTAGTGGCCTTATCTGTCATTTAAAGGCTGGTGAGGTCCATCAATACTTCCCGTGCCGAAACCTGTCGAACATTCTCAGCGCCTAACTCCAGCACCTTTTGGGCCGTCGTTCTGGTTGGTCGGCCGCTTGCATCGTGGCCGGTGAGGATCTGCCATCCAACGTCGTCGTCATAAATTCGAGCTTGCACAGCGTTTGCCTCGAACGATTTCTCGTCGGCCGGATGTATAGACACCTTTTGGCCGTCCCAGAAGAATAATAATTGGAAGAGGGAAGACGGTATGCACCCAGACTGGTGGATCCAGTCGCGGCCGAGCAATATGTTGTAGTCGACGCTGGACTCGACCACGTAGAAGGCCGCGACTCTTGTCTGGTCGGCCACGGTAATCTTCAACGGCAACACACCAATGGTTTTAGATTTGTCACCGACGAAGCTGCTCATAACGACGTCACTGGGGATGAGGTCCTCTTTCGACTTGTCCAGCTTCCTCATCAAGGAATAAGGAAGGATGTTGACCGTCGCTCCACAGTCGACGAAAACCTTGGACACAGGCACCCCCTCTACAACGGCTTGAGGTGTCGGTATTTGTTTGGCTCATTTCGAGGTATTACCTCATTAAATGCCAGGGCCAACAATTCTTCCTTTGTTTTTGGCCTCTGGTCAAGCTGTTCTTCGGCCACGTCATCATCCAGGCCGTTAATCTGCCCTCCTGGGGCTAAAAATTCGGATGGTAGCACCAAGACCATGTTAATGCCGACCTCCTCCGGCTCCAGCGGGTTTCCCCTACCAGCCTCTTCTTCGGCCTCACGGCCGTCTTTGGTGAGGACCTTTTCCTCGACCATCCCGAGGATTCCTTCGTATTCTTCATCAGAGATTCCAAAGGTGGGGTCGTCTTCGGCCTCATGCCCAAAGAGGGGATCGCTGAAGCCTTTGAACATGGGCCTTGCAGCCCCCGGGATATCGCCTACAGATGCGTTGATCTCAAGTGGGGCTGAGGCCTCATCATCTTCCTCAAGGACCCACCTAGCCTTCGCTAATGTGTCCCTGGCCGCTAGGTAATCATCTAAACGGCTTACCCAGGCCTTTTACTCGGCTGTCAAACCAAAGACGACGTCGGCCGGAGTCACAGTAAAATACTGGCGGAGATATTCCAGGTCGTCCTTGCTGAATGGGGCCTCAGCCTCCAAACCTGCTAGACCCGGCTGGTATCCCAGCATTCCTCTTGCCCGGGCTTCCCTGTTTGCCTGGTATACGGCCTTGATGGCCGGATCAGATCTACTAGTGATGAGGAGCCCTTCTGCCTTTGTGTTTTTGAGGGCCAACTCCACGATTTCTCGGCTCTCGGGGGTCATGCCGTACAGGTCTGTGGCCGAGTGGTCTTTATGGAATTTCATAAGAAAGGACAGCCCGTTGGCCGAAAAAGGGGGGTCCCTCCCGCGGTAAACGTTGACGACACCCTCGTCCGTTCTCTTCAAAACCGCGGCCTTCGGCTGAACCGAAATGGCCGTCTTTCCACGGTGACTCTCGTCCTGCCTAGGGCGCCATGTTCTTGGAGGCTTGATACTAGCCGCTTTTGCCACCGATGGAACAATTGGTGTGGAACCTTCGGCCTCAGTTGTCTGTATTCTGGCCTGCTGAATCTGTCTCTGCATTCTCCTCAGCTGGGTTTTTGTCAGCGGCTCGGCCCAGCCTCCAGGCCGTGCATGATACCAACGGGTGTCACAGATGACTGGCGGTTTGAAAGTCTTCACCAGCCTAGGGGGGTCTCGTTCCTGGTCTACGCCCCTAGCCGATCAAAAACAGTTTTGCTGGCCGGCCATCGGCCGTACCGCCCATCGTATTTTTTCTCGGCCGGTTGGGATGGCTCGGCGGCCTTCCTCTTGTTCTTCTGCGGCCTGGTCTGACCGATCTCGGACTTACATCGCTCGCAGATCAGCGGCTCTAATTCGGCAGTTGGCTCCTTTCCTTTCGCCGTCCTACGAGCTTCCTTATTCCTGGCTGGGAGTTGGGCGTCGACCATGTTGACGACAGGTGGAGGGAATGGCTTGGAGTCGACCTGCATGGCTGCCTTCTCCGGGAACTGGAGCTTCTTCTCGTCGATCAACTTTTGGATGACGTCTCGCAAGACCACGCAGTTGTTGGTGTTGTGAGACCAAGAACTGTGGTATTTGCAAAACGTCTTCCCTTTGAGCTCATCGGGCTTAGGAATCTTTTGGCCGAAAGACAATTTAACCTTTTTCTCGGCCAATAGCAGGTCGAAAATAGCCTCTGCCCTTGTTAAGTCAAAAGTATAGGCCTTCGTTTCCCGTGTCGCGAACTTGGCGTCGGGGATTTTGGTACAGCTATTGTCGATCTTAACAAGTCCCTTGCAAACGAAGGGCTTGTCTATGGTGACCTCGGCCGAACTCATCTCCACTTCATCGCTCTCGGCCCCTGCGGAGCCATCGGCTTCGGCATAGCTGACGACAGGGTTCCTGTAGTAGGTCCCTTTTTAGGCCGACTTCTTCTTCATCTCTTCTTTTAACAAGGATGCATATCTATCCACCTTGTTAGTTAAGTCATGCATGTCCCGGAATTCGATTCCCTGGAATTTCTTCCGGTATTCGAACTCCAAACCCTCTTCGGCCATCTTGACGAACTCCCTCTCTGGTAGGTTCGTACGGCACCAATTCCTACATGTTTTGAATCGCTGTAGGTAATCGCGAGGTGATTCGTCCAAGGCCTGGCTCATCCTTGCCAACTCGGCGACCGTTATTTCTCGGTTGGTCTGATAGAAATGTTCGTGAAATATTCTTTCCATATCAGACCAATCCTTACTGAGTTCGGCGGGAGGTTTATGAACCATGAGAACGCCGCGCCGGTCAAAGAATGAACAAATAAATGGAGCTTCTGGGCGTCCAAATCGGCTTCTCCACACTGGGCCGTAAAACGGCCTATGTGCTCAATGAAGGAGGTCTGCCCATCCCCGGAGAACAACATGAATTCTGGCAATCGATAGTTCCGGGGGAGAGGGATTCGGTCGATTTCTGGCGGGTACGGCCTTGTATATCTCTGCGTATCCGGCCGCCTCTGGGCTAGACCGTCTTCAATCATCCGCCGGACGTCTTCGAGTCGGAGACCCTGAGGTGGTGCCTCCTGTTGGGCCGCACCCGGCCGTGGGGCCTGCTGCACATCATTCTGCGGCCTTGTTTGTTGAGCTACCGGGACAAGGGACTCGGTCGGTATGACCGAGCTAGTGGACGCCATATGAGCGCCATGGGTTTGGCCAAGGTGCGTGTGCGTCGCCGCTGGAATGGCCGAACCGTAGTGAATGTGAGAGCCCAGCGGGAACAACGATGCCTGCAATGGTGGTGAGACGGTCTGATTGCTCTGACCGTACTGTTGTGATGACACAGCGGTTGCGATGCTCGGGCCAGGATGAGTGTGGACGGCCGCAGTGTGAACTGGGCCGAGTGGATGAATTGCGGGATGTGCGAGGCTGCTGTGCCCTAACGATACGACCAAAGCATGGAGCGGCCCGCGCACTGTCTCGGTTGAATAGGTTGGCCCGGGGCTTCCCCACGTAGGCTGGGACTGCCCCCAGCTGTTTGTCGGCGGAAAAGAATGTTGGCCGTAGCCTGATGCCTGGGTGTGGACAGAGGCGCCGAGGCTACTGCTTTCGCCGTAAGGCTCGATTCTCTCGCGCTCTTGGCCCCTTTGTCCAGCTCCAGGGGGTGTTGCAGGGGAGGTCGTCGGCATCCTCTCCTGGAAAAGAGTTCGTAGCTTCGAGGAAAATCTGTCCATTGTGGCCATGAAGGATGTTTCTATCATGTAGGCCTGCTTGGACATCAGCTCCTCTACTACTGCCTGTTCTTGCATGGACTCGGCCGTGCGATCCGTCGTTACAGGAACGCTGGCCGAGATCCCGATCGAATGTTCGATCTCGATGATTGGTGAAGTGGACTCAGGAGTCTCAGAAGTCATTTCGACTGCTTTGTTTTTGAGCTTTGCCTGTGCCCTAGTTTCTACCATAAGTTTTTTGACAAGTGATCCCACCAGGCTTGCCAAAAGTGTCTACCGCGCAAATCTCACGGCCTTAAGTTCCGGGCCGAGGGGATATGCGTTGACATGCGGCTTCCTGCTTTCGGGTGCGGTGTGGTTTGTGCACGGGCTTGCCAGCACGGTCTACCATGCGTCAAGGTTGTTGGTGTGAATGGAGATGGTTGAATGGTTGAATGGTGCGCCTGTTTGAACTTGTCTTCTGATCAAACGATTGTAGCCGAGAGAGGAACTAATCTCGGCTGTCAGGTTCACGGCCTGAGCTACAAGGCCGTTTAGTGGTGGTGTCGATGGTGGGTTTAGGGCGGTGCTCCGGCGCGCTACTCAATGAGCGGCGGTCGTATGATATATGGGGTGAATGAGCGAATAACAAGGATGGTGCTCCGGCGCCTTGAAAATCAAGGGTCGTATGATATATTGATGAATGGGTTTTCCTTACAAACTAACACTACTCCTAGGAAAGCAAGTAAAGATAATGAAAGTGCATTACAGGAAAATATAAGTTGCTCCGTGGGAGGCTTGGGTTTGGTGTTTGAACCCTTTGAATGTAGTCCTGAGCTTTGTATTTATAGGAAGAGTTCCTGGAGGAATAATCGAGGCTGAAAATCTGCATGGTGGAGCCTGATTAGCGCAAGTGGGTAGTCCAATCGACATTTGGGATTGTGAAGCATGGTGGTGTGACCCCCTGAATCCTGGTGAATCCCGGCCGCCGCCCTTGATCGTGGTTCCCGCGCAACTGGCCGTGGGGACGCATTTATTGCTCTGATAGTTAGTCACCCAATCTCTCAAGTTGCAAGAATTCTTGTGAGAATGTCCACGTCTAATCACTCTGTTCTATGTCGCCAAACCCTGACTTCAGTCACTTCCCACCTTCCCTCATGCATTAAATGCTTATTCATGGCCAGTGGGTTTACTGCAATAAACAGAGGCACTACCTCATTAAATGAAGCATGGGACCTTGTCATCATGTGATGATTTGACTTTAATACTTCTGGTCGTGACTTTGCTCGGCCTCGGCCTCGGCTTGCAATCGAGGTCGAGATGATCGTGCCTTGGCATTTTCTCTATTATTTTCAGGGAGGCCAAACACCTTGGCGAAACACTGCGTTTCAGTTTTACGAGCAAGTGCGAGGGCCGAGGAAAAGGGGTGCCTTCGGCCAGTTCATGGCCGTGATTTATTAGGCACAAACAGGTGTCTCTTCTTGTCTTCTCTTTGCTTCTAAATTTAGGTTAACTCCCCAGCATGCACCAAATTTTGAGTTACTATGCTGGAACTAATTAAATTGCACCATATAGATATTTTTTTTGTCTGTGAACCAACGATTGGTGGAAACAAGGCTCTCAAAGTGATTCACTATTTGGGTTTTACTGATTATGAGGTGGTGGACCCCGTGGGTTTCTCTAGTGGTTTATGGCTATTATGGAATACAAATAACATGAAGGTAGAGATCCTTGGTATGTCCAACCAGTCTATTTCTGCTGCTGTGTCTTGGCAGGGTCAGCGTAATTGGCTCTTCACTACTATTTATGTTAGCCCTTGCATTACTGAAAGGGAAAAACTGTGGGATTACCTCAATTTTATTGCCAGCTGCCACCAAATGCCTTGGCTTGTTTCTGGTGACTTTAATGACATGCTCCACCTAGATGACAAAGCTAGGGGAAATCCTTTGTGCAGACTCAAGGGTTTTAGAAAGTGGTTTGATGAAAATGATATGATCGACTTAGGTTATTCTGGGCCCAAATTTACTTGGAGCAACAAAAGAGTTCTTGAAAGAATTGATAGAGGTGTTTGCAATATTCAATGGAGGCGGTATTTTGCTGAACCCTATGTGCAACACCTCCCGAAGACCAAGTCTAACCACTGTCCTATTAAAATTTGCCTCAAATCTTGAATTGCGTCCTACCCCAGCTCTAGGCCTTTCAGATTTGAAGCTATGTAGCTAAAGCATGATCATTTTCGAGATTTTATTTCTCAACTGTGGAAAGAAAGATCTGGTTCTGTGTTGGAGAAATCTTGTAGTTTGGTTGAGCCCCTTAAACATTGGAACCGTACTATTTTTGGCCATTTGAAGCAAAGGAAAGCCATGCTTCCTGCTAGACTCAATGGTATCCAAAGAGCTTTGTGTCACATGCCTAATAAGTTCCTCAGTCATCTGGAGAATTCCTTAATTAGGAACTATAATGCAGTCTTGGAGCAAGATACATTATTCTGGCAGCAAAAATCAAGAGTGAAATGGCCGCAAGAAGGTGACCGAAATACTAAGTTCTTCCATCTAACTACCATCATCAGAAGAAGGAGAAACATAATTGAAAAATTGAAGATGGATAATGGTATTTGGGTGGAGGATGCTAATGGTTTAAAAGGCCTTACCGTTAACTATTTCCTTGACCTTTTCTCTGTGACCCACCGGGATTACAATATACCCACCATGCCTAATTTATTTCCCGACATCATAGAGAACGATCTAGCTTCATTGGGGGCTAATATTGATATCAACGATGTCAAGGACAACCTTTTCAACATTGGTGGCCTGAAAACCCCGGGTGTGGATGGGTTCCCTACTTGCTTCTATCAAAATCAGTGGAAATTGTGTGGTGATTATATCTATAAGCTGGTTGTCCAAGCCTTTAGTGACTGCAGAATTCCCACAAGTTTGAATGCTACCTTGATAACCCTTATTCCTAAACTAGAAAATCCTGTGTCTATGATGCATTTTAGACCCATTAGCCTTTGCTGCACTCTTTATAAGGTTATATCTAAAGTGATTGTTCCTAGATTGACGCCTATCCTGCCAGAGCTCATCAATCCTCATTGTTAAGCTCATAATTTCATACATATACATGCCCTATTTACTTACTCCTTTTGCTTAGTTTCTTAGAATTCTGATTCATTTGCCTCTCTTTGTGTGTTTTATAGGCCAATAGAGCAAGAGTGCATAATTCATGCAATTCAAGCATGTTAAGGCCTGATTTGGATGAATGGAAGAAGAGCTTAAAGAAAAACCCATTTTTGGCTATAGTCCCTTGTCAGTCCAAGTTCGTAGATCACATTGCAGGCCCTATTTCAGCAACCTACATAGCTCAAATGAGGCAATATCTTTCATGGAAGTTGTTCAAATGGATGTCTATTATAACATACCCAAAATGCAGCCCCGTTGCGCATAGAGGGATTCGAACCCCTCCCCCTCTGTCAACAGCCACAACTCCTTATCCATCTCACTGAGGATGTGTTTGTGATTATATTTTCGGCGTGTAATATTTATAACGTCTTTAAAATGTCTGCAAGCTAACATTTGTTATCTATGATAAATTTCGATATTGAAAAAAAACACCAAGGGGATTCGAACCCCTCCCATTTTACTCCTTCAACACCTTAACCACCATATCACTTACGTTTTTGTGAAAATATGCTAAAATATTTATATATATACATGGTTTTGTTTTGAATTCTTTTCGCAAGAAACAAATTTTCACATGAGATGAGAATGACTACTCTTCACAATATACTTACTCTACACATAGAGATGATGAAGATAGTGAAACTTTTGAACCTCATATGAACTCTATGTGGTACTAAGTCACTCATGTATCTTACCATGCAATGTATAAAGTGTAAAATATTGTAGTAATTCATTATATATAAATGATTATGGTGTGTTTAATCTTCTTTTTTTAATTACTACATATTTTCTACACTTACAGTGTTTGCCAGCTCGCTATAATCCACTTAAATCAGTTAAATCCATCATGCAATGCATTTCCTTCCAATTTTTTGTGATAAACTAATAGATAATTGACTAAATAAACATCCTGCAAAGTTTCAATAAAAATTTCCAAGTTTTTCTTACAATTTCCGTGGTTTTTATTCAATTTTTATCGATACCGATAATATCCCGATATTTCCATCGACATTTCCGTGTTTTTGGACTACCGATATTTCCGATATCATCGATATTTCCGATATCATCGATATTTTAGACCTTGATTGTGAGGAAGTTAGGTGAAGGAGATTCACTACTTATAAATGGAGTGGAGTTTGGAAGCAGCCAAATGAAATAAAAGAAGATGAAGTGGAGCTGCAGCACTAAGCCTAAAGAGAAGAGGAAATGTTTTCAAATGTAATTGTGTGTTAGGTGAAGTGGGTGTGGTTAGTGAACTCAATTCAGATTTTTACTTCCCCTAGGCCTATAAATAGTGAGGTTCTCCAAGCTTTCAAACAAACCCCAAGGGGGAGAGCTCTCAAACACTTCTCTAGAGCTCCTCTCCCTTCCCTTCTCTCCCTTCTCTTCTTCTCTAGTTTTCAAACACCTCTCCCTTCTCTCTTCATCAAATTCTCTAAAAGTTCTCAAACACCTCTCCTTCTCTTCCTCAAATTCTCTAAGTTCTCAAACACCTCTCCCTTTCCTCATAAAATTCTCCAAGTTCTCAAACACCTCTCTCTTCCCCTCCAAAAATTCTCCATGTTCTCAAACACCTCTCCCTTCTCTTCATCAAATTCTCTAAGCTCTCAAACACCTCTCCCTTCTCTTCCTAAAATTCTCCATGTTCTCAAACACCTTTCCTTTCTCTTCCAAAATTCTCCAAGTTCCCAAACACCTACCTCTCTCTTCCCCTCCAAAAATTCTCTGAAGTTCTCAAACACCTTTCCTTTCTCTTCCTCAAAATCTCTAAGTTTTTCTTTAATGTTCTCAATTGTTGTACAAAACCCTTTTGCTTCTTAGTTGTAATTTATTTTTTATTCTAATGTAAATTATTTTCTTAAGTATTCAAGTTTAATTAATTTTCCAAGTTTCAATTACGGTTCTTGTTCTTATTCATTATGCTTATAAGTTAATATGCTTGTTTGAATGATTGACACCATTAAAACTTGTATGTTAGCTATCTTGGTTTGAAGTAAGAGTAGACACCATGAATTAATTCGAATTGAACTATGAATAGGAAGAGTATGTATGAACATTCGACAACAAGGATTAGATGCATGCTTGGTTGTTTAAAACATTCTTCTATGCTTAATGGATTTCTAATGCTTAATTTTAGATTAGACAACATATGATCAAATTAGGGAATTAGGAATACAAGGTTAGGACCAGACACCATGGCTTAATCATACTTTAGCTAGAATCAATCCACGAATCTGAATTGAACTTGGGAACTTATTTGCTTGAGTTAGTTATTGTCTTTCTTCCTTGTTTTATGTTCTTTTGTTTTCATTTCTGTTTTGTGTAGGGAAATTGAATTGGATCATTCAATCACCAATCTCTGTGGAATCGACCTCGCACTTACATATGCTAAACTACCAACGGCTCGTGCACTTGTGAGTATCACAAGTTGAGGATGCAGCTGAATCCATTTTGGTGCAGCTGAATTGACGCAGCACTCATCAAGTTAGCTTTGTTCCTGGAAGACATATTACTGACAACATTTTCATCGCTCAAGAACTTATGTATAAATTCAGGCATACTAAAGGCAAAAAAGGCTTTATAGCATGAAAGATCGACCTGTCTAAAGCCTATGATAGACTAAGTTAGAGTTTTATCGAGATGGTTCTTAATGAAATTGGGCTTCCAACTAAATTGATCCATTTGATCCTTCAGTGTGTCTCTTCTGTCACTTATCAAGTGTGTGTTAATGGGGAACCCCCTTTCACCTTATCTCTTTGTCCTTTGTATTTAAAAACTCTCACATCTCATTGTAGATGCCGTCGAGAAGCATACATGGAAACCAATGAAATCTGCTCAAATTGGGCCTACAGTATCCCATTTGTTTTTCGCTGTTGACTTGTTCCTTTTTGCTGAAGCGAGCACTCAGTAGGCTACAGTTATGAAACAATGCCTTGAGATTTTTTGTAAAGCCTCGGGCCAAATTGCCAATTTTGAGAAATCAGCTATCTACTGTTCCCCGAATACTAATAATGAGTTAGCTAATGAAATCAGTTATATTTATGGCTCACCTCTCACAAATAACATAGGTAAGTACTTGGGAATGCCTCTGTTACACACTAGGGTGAATAAGGCTACCTACTGCAAGCTTGTGGAAAAAATGCACACTAAGCTTGCATCCTGGAAGAGTAACGTCCTTTCTGTTGTAGGCAGAGAAACTCTGATCCAAGCTGTTGCCTCTGCTATACCTATTTATGCTATGCAAACTGTCTAATTGCCTATGAGCATTTGTGGGGATCTTGATAGATTAAATCGCAATTTTTTTTGGGGAGGCAATGACAAGAAAGAGAAAATTCATATTTGTCAGTGGGATATAGTGAGTAGACCTAAAAGTCAAGGTGGTCTAGGCCTCAAGAAAACTCATCACATTAATCAAACTCTTCTAGCTAAAAGTGCCTGGAGATTATTGAGGAAGGAGGAGGGCTTGTGGTCCCTGATTTTTGAGAAAAAAAATACCTAAAGAGTCATTCTTTTTGTGAACCTCATATGGTTCCTAAGAAAAACTGCTCTCCTGCGTGGAAGGGGATTTTATTTGGTGCTCAAATTCTTGATAAAGAATTGATTTGGAGGCTTGGAAAAGGAGATTGGGTCAACTTTTGGAAAGATAAATGGTTAATCGATGTTGCTATTATCCACCATGTGGATGCTACTCCTGATCGTGACTTGAATATTGTTGTCTCAGATTTTTTTTACTGATGGCTGGTCGGATGTAGAAAGGTTGAAAAGTGTCCTTCCTGAGGAATGGGTCCAGGAAATTATAAATTGTCCTGCTAACTTTGGGGGCCGTTTAGAGGATTGCCAAATTTGTCAACCTACCTCTAATGGGTTGTTCTCTGTCAAATCGGCGTACTTTTTAAGGGACGGAGTGGTTATATCCTTGGTGGAAAGTGCTATGGAAACTTAGAATCCCTCCCAAGATTCAAATTTTCTTCTCCTGGTTTTTCAGGAAAAATTTTTGTCTAATGAATAGCGTACTCGCAGGCATTTAACTGCAAATCCGGATTGTAACATCTGTGAGTGCCCTATTGAATCTACCATGCATATCCTGCGAGACTTTCCTAGAGCAAGAAGAGTGTGGAATTTATTTCTAGATAATAATCATGACTCTTCCTTCTACCAAGCTGAGTTACACCCTTGGCTTTTAAACAACATGTGTTCTAAGGTACAGTTCTCTCAAATCCCTTGGAGAATTTTATTTGTTTTCATCTGCTGGCACATATGGAAATGGAGGAATGATTATATCTTTAAAAATCAAGCACCGTTACCTTGTAATACTTGAGAAATAATTTTGTCTGATACTAAGTAATGGATTAAAGCTATTGCTGCCATTCATAATGAAATTGGTAAGGTACATATCATGCTAACTTGGAATCCTCCTGAGGTGGGGGTGGTTAAACTAAATGTGGACGGGTCCTGCAAAGAAAGCACTTAAGCTATTGGCGCTGGAGGAGTTCTCAGAGACCATCTTGGACACTGGCTTGGTGGTTTTGCTGTCAACTTGGGGAAAGGAAAAATTCTTGAAGCTGAGTTGTAGGGTCTGTTTTTTGGTCTAAATCTTGCTGTGGAAAAACAAGTTGATGATGTTGTTATTGAAATGGACTCAGCTATTGCTGTGAAACTCATACAGAATGCTGAGGTGGATAATTATCATCCTACTGTTGGACTGGTTAGTAACTGCAAGAGAATCATGAACCAGTTTAGAAGGGTTGAAATTCAACACATTTATAGAGAGAGGAATTCTGTTGCAGATGGTTTAGCTACTTGGATTCACAACCTTGACCTAGGATATTGGTACCTTGATGATAGTCCTGTTTGGCTTGGCAACCTACTGATTGATGATTCGCTGGGGGCTGCTAAGGCCCGTTTGATTAATGTAGTGTAGTCTGTGTGTTTTTTTTCTTTTGGGGTTCTTCAACCCCCTTTTCTCATAATATATATATTGAGCTCACAGTCTCTCCGGTACTATATTTGTGAAAAGGTAATCGGATCTGAAGATCCTTGATCCTTGACATGTAAACCAAAACCTGAAGCTCCTTAATAATGTAATAGTCTCGTACACATGAATAGTAAATGTACTGACAAATGTATGGTATACATGAATAGTGATGTATACATAAATAGTACCCATTTTGGGTGAACAATTACCATATACAAAAAGGGGACCTGTAGTTCCTTAAACTCATGAAAGAGCAATTAAATAAGAAACCATAAGTTTTTTAAACTCTCTTATTGAAACCAAAAGTTTCAACTATTTATTTTGTTTCAACAATTTAATTATTGTCTTAGTTTTGTTATTGTATTTTATTTCTTTCATTTCGATATGTTATATGTACGGGCCTGAAGTCATAAAAATGACATGAAGTTCAAACATCTTAGTTATGATGTTTAATTATGGGTAATCCAAAACCATAAGTTTTTGAGATATATGTATTGAAGTATATTAATTATAGCTAGAGTTCTACTTTGTGTCATCCTCGAAACCAGAAGTTTTGAGTGCTTTTACATAAATGTAAATCTGGAGTTCAAAGCACAATTATTAATTCATTATTGAATCCATATGTTCGAACCTAAAGCTTCGAATATATGAAACTAATTTTTTATGAACATCATGAACCTGAAGTTCATTGGTTATGTGCTCTTATTTGGAATTTAATTGATGAAACTTGAAGTTCTATATATATGAGATAAATTTGCAAGAACCTGAAGTTCTGTAGACAAACATACAAAATGTTTACATAGAATTTGAAGTTCTATATGTTTGATATCACGATTAAGAAATTATAAGATCAAGTTTACAAAAAACCTAAACTTTCTTGGTCAGAAGTACATATGAGTTTCATTTTGGTTCCTCAACTAAATTATTCGTTCAAATAGTCCACCAACTCTTCATTAATCGGCACATTGGTCCTACCCTTATATTTTATGTTAAATTTAGTCATGTGAACAACACATGCTACATTTGTGGGGGTAAATAAGACTTTTGACAACTAAAAAAAAATATATGATTAAAAATTAATACAAAATTTTCTTTATTTTTAAAATTAATAAAAAAAAACTATAAGAGATTAAAAAACAACAAAAGTAACCCCCAAAAAAAAAACCAGCCCATCCATCCCCACATCTCATCGTGGGTCTGCACCAAGATGTTGTTACCATTGTTGCCAAGGTTTGCTCCCTGACTTGATGGGCTTCACTGTTTTAAAACTATTGTTCCTTACTAAATCAAATCAATCTAAGTGTAACACCCTGTCCCAAAATCACTGTTCAATTAATTATTTATGGTGAAATTACAATTTTAGGGTAGGTCATTTTGGTCATTTTTTAATCCAGAAGGATTTTGGGGAATTGAGTGGCACCATTGCGTAAAGCTCGACAATACGAGTTCGTAGACATGCGGGCACGCCAATTCCGAGTTGTAACGAAGAAGGAAAGGTCTAAAAACGAAAAGGAGTATTAGGAAAGGCCAATTCCGCTACAGTACAGTTTGCTAGTACGGGGTTGTTTTTATTTTCTAATACTTTCTTCTCCCCCCACCCCCCCGCGGTGACACTTCTTCTTCCTCCTTCCTCCTTTCTCTTGTGATAGTCATTGTAGTAAATAGTGACTGTTCGACTTCTGGGCCACCAATCGTTGCCATCGTGCACCGGTTGGCCGTGCCACCTTCATGAAAAATGTTCCCGTCATTCCCCTCTACAAAACCCTCAAAAACCTGATCTGATTCGTTGACGGTGAGCTCAAATTGAAGCTGAGAAAAGGGATAAGTTTTCCGGCAGTGTTTTAGCATTTTTCGGCGATTCCGACGGCCAAATCCGTCAAGTGAGGTAAGGAAATTCATCCTCTCATTATGCTCTACCTGTTTATGTAATTAGTTTGGGTTAATTTTGGAGTTTTGGAGATTGATTTAAATACCCATATTGGGCCAACGATTTTGGCCCTTTTTCACCCATTTTCGGCCACTTCTTGGTCGGGGTCCGAGGCCAAAAGTTGATCGCCTTGTTAGTCTGGACACGTTGGTATAGATATTGGCCAGTGGTTTGCAGAATATCCGTCACCGGAAAATCTCTCAAGACACCCACCGATGCTGGTGGCAGGTGGCAGCGCGTGGGCCACTTGGTGGTGATTCATAGAGTTCCAAAATACTCATCATGTCGTCCCGAGCACGACGGTATGCTCGGATTAGCAATTGGATACCGTTTGACTATCAAACGGATATTACGCCTATTAGGCGATATATGGGTTCTATAGGTTTGGACCGTTCGATCGGTCCCATTTCCTAATATGTCGTTCCTTGTGTCTCTAGGACCATGTAGGAACTGGTTGATCGAGAATTGATGTCCCGGATACTCCAAATCAATGATTTTAGGGTTAAGTACTAAGTCAATGTCTGATCGTGCGATCGTGAGTGATCCGACCGCTCGATTGAGACCAAACTCTCAAAACATGTTACATAGAACTTCTTGGACTTACAGGAATGTTAGGACTGGAAATTGGAGGTTGTGGACCCCACGGGCCTAATTGGTCAAATTTTGCGATTAGGATCAAACCGACCGTTGGATCGTGACTAGACTTCTAGGATAGGTTTAACTCTTGGTTATGGACCAGTAGGAATCATCATATAACAAATAGAGGTTGTGGGCCGTACGAGCCCAATTGACTTATATAGTGGGTTTTGCCGGCTCGGTTGAGGCCATTTAGTAGTTGGGAATGGCTTGGATAGCCGAGTTTTGGCATGAATAAGGAATTAATTAAATGCATGAGTAATTGTCTATATTTAAGTATATGCTCGGTGACTTGAAATCGATAAATTATGGATACTAGTTTTCTCAACAGTATGTTGTACATATTTGAATGTAGTTTAGAACAATTTTGAAAGATTATGCATGGTCAAATTCAAGTTGAGGAATGTTGGGATTAATCTCGTTTTAAGAAGGGATTTTTGGTTATCTATTTAAGAACTTATTTTTGGAAAGTTAAGAAAAGATTTCAAGAAAATGGATCTGTGGAATAAGAGGAATTTTATGATAAGTTTTGGGATAGTTGCCTTTGGAACAGTCCAGTCATTTATGATAATGCCCTACGAGTCTCGGGTACGCCTGAATCCTGTGGTGCGAGGATATGCATTCTCGGGCTGACTACGTGTCCCCCGAGTTCTGCGAGGATATGCGTTCTCGGGCTGACTACCAATTAGAAATAAGAAGCCAATTTAAAGAGTTTCCACGAAAGTTTTAGAAAAGTTGAATTCTTAGAAATTGGGATTGAGATGAAATACAGTTACTCCAATCATGCCTTACAAAGGCAAAATATATAGGTGGAAATGTGATGACTTTTCCCGAACTCAAGGAGGGCCATTATAATATGGAAAAACTTGTTCAGGGTTAGAGTTACTAATTGGTCACCATTCTCAATGGGAATGGTCACCAAATTTGTGGTATAATTGACCTTTACATATTAGCACCAATACACGGCCAAGACAAAATATTGGCTCTACTAATTGATCCTATTGCTGAGAGCTATTCACTTCTTTTGACGAGCGGCTAGCCGAGTGCGGCAGCTTCAACTTCTACCTCCAGATCCTCGTCTGGTGCTGAGATTAATGAAGCAGATTGAATCTTTCCAGCATGATCAAGCCGCATCAAAATGACTCCCCTGAAAAAAAAAATGTATAGTGAGTAAAATATATGATTACGACATCCGCCAACCACAACAAGAGATGAAAAGGATTTGTCTATAATACATGCAAATCATATCGTTCCGTCGTAGTAAGTAGTTGATGAAGCACATTATGACAATATATTTCAGAATAGAACCAAAGTTGAAGTTTACCTTGCATAGCGAGACTCCATAGAAATATCCCACAACTTAATTCTATTGACTATACCACTTTGCCTTACAAGAACCTCTTGTTCATCGCTTTCTCCATCTTCTGTTAATTTACATTAAGCTGAACAAAATTCAAGAGAATGCTCATAGACATCGGACAAAAGCCTCAAAAATAGTTCCCAAAACATCACCTGCCAAAGAGAATCCCACCACAAAAACTGCTGCCAAGCGATCCTCCAAGGCAAACCGAAAAAGAGCAGTGAAAAATAGGTTTATTTCTTATTCAGTCTTGAATAAGGAACTTCATAAACGGGTGCCAAAGTGCACGGGAGATGCAAGATGATCCCAGGAAACAGAAAATAAAGAGATAAACAAATAAATAAAACGGGAGAACATGGGTAGTCACAAGAACAGCAATCTCAAGGCACAAGAACTTGAAATTATAAAATGATTATTGTTCTTCATTCGAAGAGGCTCTACATCAGGAACATGGCGACAAATTTTCCCATTTACTAAGTAGGTTAACGAACTTCTTGAGGTTGAAAAAATTGTTGTATGTTGGTAGGAAAAAATGAACCAATTGCCCTAACACCACAGTTTTATGATATACAAAATCCAAATAATAGCAAAAGATTCAAACGAGGCTGGTGAGCTACGAGCCTATGAGACAGTAATAATACTAGTAAAAATAACAGTAGTAATGACAATAATAATACTAGTAATAACGACGACAATAGCAATAACAATAACAAATAATAGTAGTAGTACTAGTACCAACAATAAGAATAAGAATAACAATGATGATAATAATAATGTAATACAGGTTTTAACTGCATACCAATGTACGTATATCAATGAAAAGGAAAGTGCTGTATACTTACAATATCAGAGGAACTTAACACGACCATTCCATTCTTCGACGCCATCGCTACAAGGTCATCATTTGTGCAACAACGGACCCATTCTAGCTCATCACCAGCGACCTGTCACATGAATGATGATTTGTGAACCAAAAGAAAATTTATGCACGGCTGGAAATACAAGACTTGCACAGAAAGAGAACGAACCAGCTGAATTGCTATGATTCCTGTTGACCTGATTGACGAAAAATAACTCAAAGAGACCTTAACGTAGCCATTGACAGTAAGCATAAGCAAAAACTGATCAGCAGCAAACTCACTCACCGGAATAACAGATGTAATTCTCTCTCCATCCGACAACGACAAGATCTTGCTCCAGTGTAAAAACAATTATTAACCTTCAGCAATTTAAAAAAGAATGTCTGAAAAAGCGAGACTGATTAGTAAATAAATTACCTGGAGCAGTGGCGTACCAGCAGCTGTCCAAGTGCATTCAGGAATTTTATACGCACGAGCAGAGTACACTGTTCCTTTATCACTGCAAACATAACTTTTGTAAGTCATCCATCGACAAACATCAAACAAATAAATTCGGAAAAATGGACAATCTTAAGACTGACACAAGATGCAAAAGTCCTTTCATCACAAAAGTACAATAGCAAGCTCCTCCTTAACAATCAATTAATAGGCAAGCCATACGGCAGGACTCTGGGAACTAGGTTTTCACCAACTTATAGGAACCCCGGAATCAAATGCAACTGTCTGTCAAGCCAAGATTTTAGCCTAGTAAAAGCAACATCTTGTGTGGGCTGTGAGTAATTAATATTTCATACCATAAATTGGTGAATAACCCATGGGACGAGAACAGTATGTAAGTTTCAATTTTTAGCACTAAAAATCAACTAGAGAAGTATAGGGAGAGAAATTGCATACACCAGTGAACAACCAAAAGCCAGAATCTTAAGTCTCTACCAATGTTCTTGAATGATGATAAAGATATCACTCACCCAACCATGTTACAACTAAAGCTGCATTGAAGAGATGTGAGGCGATAAAGATTATTCAGAACAATTGATGGGTCAGATCCTCGCTTGAGCTGAAAAGAGGATGAAAATAGATCATAATCCAATTGCAGAACCCGTTTTTTATTTGAGAAGAATAGCAAAACCGTTTTACTAGTTAAATCTCCCATAGTATTGTGAATTCTTCAGAATGTTAGTATTTAAAAGCTACAAAGTACAGAGAAGAACAGAATTAAAAAGAAATAAATAAATTGCACACCTCAATGATAACATGCATTCCAGAACGATCACTTTCATCCCTAACATCGCTTATTCCTTCTAAACTCTGTAGAAAAAAGGAAAAAAGTATAAAGAAAAGAACTAAAACGAGATAAGAATTAACAACTATGTATGACCTTATTTACTTTAATAATTTCATGTGAGTGATACAGCAGTTAGAAGTGCAATGCATCAACACAAAAATGGTGACAAATTTGGAACAAAGAGATAACGTGTAACTAGAGATTTCTTGGGAAGATGATAAACAGAGACAAGCAGTATTATTATATGAGGTCAACATGATATCAACAAAATAACTTAGATGAATATAATGGTACTTATTGGACTTAATATAGTCACATATTAAATAAGAATTATAATACTAACAAATGAATTTGGACCCTAAACACTAGAACCTTTCAGATTAGAATCAAATAACATATATAAAAACCAATCACAAAACTACTTTTTAAAGAAAAATTACAATCCAGCACTTTTTAAAGGATCATTTGCTACTTGCAAGAATGTCACCTTATTTTCCACAAGTTCGGCTATCTTCTCCACGAGGGCTGATTTGTTTGTTTGGTAAGGGATGACTCATTCACAAAGTATAAAATCACTAAAAAAAATAAACTCTTTCATGAGAATCTAAGACTACATGCATATTTAATGCAAACCAGACAAGAAGACCAAGGCAAACCTCCTTTATGATACTTGCACTTCTCTTTGTTCTAGAATCAAGCAATTCAACATCAGTTTTCCCTCTGACCACAATGTGTCCTTTCCCAGTTCGATATGCCTCCAAGATGCTTCACAAAATGAACATTTATCCAAAAATTATTGATTGCACAAACATAAATGTCCATGAATGTTCTTACCCACATGCACAAGAACAAACACGTATATAAGGAAGATGCCGCCAGCATAAGCAAAAGGGATAATTCTGCCACTATGGCAATCCTTTATTACTCTCATCATTTGTATTATATTACATCTTCAATTACACTAGTATATACTATTTTACTCTATCTTCACCTTAAGCTCAAGTTTCTTGGCAATTTTACTTATTCAGAAAAATGAAAGAAAACTGTTTGTACGAACCAGTGTCTTTAACGGCATGCCTTCGCGCGCGTCGGAGCGAGACGGCAGGAAATCGCCCGAGGCGGTCAGCTGTTTCGCGAGTTGCACGTTTAGCGCGGGGAAGGCGTAAGGAGCGTTGCAAGGCGTGGCCAGGCGAGCCAGATCTGGACACTTCTGAACCGGAAGAAATTTTCCGAGTCTGCAAATTGGCTGCGACTCTGCGAGGAAGACGACTCACGTGTTTGTTTTTTAGGTTTATTGTTATGAAACGACGTCGTTTAGATTGCAGTGTTTTAACTTTAAATGAAACGACGTCGTTTCACTTGGAGTGTTTTGAAAAAACAAAAGCAAGTTTCTGTTTTTTTTTTCTTACCTTAATTGTAACCAGCCACTTTACGCATGTGCCAATTGGTTTTCTTTTTTATTTTTTATTTTATTTTTAGAATTTAGAAAAGATAACATCTATATATATAAAGCAAAAGGTAGAGAATGGTGAAACATTCAAAATACCAGAAAATGCCCTTGGTTAATGCAAACATTAAGAATTGAAATTATTAATTAAATAAGGATAATATGGTAAATTCACACTTTTTTATATTTAAAAAAATTAAAATTAAAAGAAAAATCAGATAATGGATCCTATTTTTATGAAACACAACTACCCATTATCTTTTTTAATTCTAAAATGAATTTAAATTTTTTTAAAAAAAGAAGCCTCTTGCAGGCGCGGAAGCGCATGCAGAGAGGCTAGTAGGTAGTTATGTTCCATAAAAGTATGACCTATTATCTGATTTTGTTTTTATTTTTATTTTATTTTAATATGAACAAAATGTGAATTTACCATATTATCTTAATTTAATTAATAATTTCAATTCTTAATGTTTGAATTAACCAATGGCATTTTCTGGTATTTTGAATATTTCACCATTCTCTACCTTTTGCTTTATATATATAGATAAACTTAAGGCAAGAAGAATTAATATCTTTCTTGCCTTTTCTAAATCCAACCAGCTGTAGCTTTATTCTACTTACCTTTTTTGTTTTTTCTAAATTAATATATATAAAGCAAAAGGCAGAGAATAGTGAAACTTTCAAAATACCTGAAAATGCCCTTGGTTAATTCAAAAATTAAAAATTGAAATTATTAATTAAAGGAAGATAATATGGTAAATTCATATTTTTTTTATATTAAAAAAATTAAAATTAAAAACGAAATCAAATAATAATTAAGGAGCTTTAGTTTTAAACCATAATATAGTTTATTAATTTAGTAGAAAGAAATACAATTTAGTCTAATTAGCAAAAGGCCAAACACCAAAATGTAACAAAAATACCATTACAAAATATGAAAATTACAACATATGTCATTTTCAATATTTAGTTTTAAACCAAAGCTGAAAAACGACATCAAACTAAAACTGAACCAAAACGACATCAACCGAAACCGAAATTGAATCACAACCCATTCGTGCGACCTTTCAACTTCACCTCCAAAAACCTCTTCAACTTCACCTCCAAAAACCTCCAGACCACCAACGATCATCGAAGACCACCAACAATCGAAGCCACCAACGATCATCGAAGACCACCAACCCATTCGCGCAACCATCATCGAAGACCACCAACGATCGAAGCCGATTCTTCATCTCAGTTTCTGGTTTTGGTTTTCTGCATCTCAATTTCTATAGTTTTCTGCATCTCAGTTTCTGGTTTTGGTTTTCTGCATCTCATTTTCTGGTTTTGGTAGAAAGAAATACAATTTGGTTTTCTGCATCTCAGTTTCTGGTTTTGGTTTCGTTTTCATTTTCTGCATCGCAGTTTCTGGTTTTGGGTTACGTTTTCGTTTTGGTTTTTTGCATCTCAGTTTCTGCTTTCGTTTTCATTTTCGTTTTGTGTTTTGAATTGCTCATTTTATATGTCTACTATGTTTGATTAAAAGCCTTTTGGATTGCTCTTTTTAAAATAGGGTTTTCTGCATAGCATTAATGGAAACTGCAATGCAGTTTCCGTTAATGCAATGAAATTTGTAGTTCGTTAAAATGCATTTACGCAAATTGCATCACATTAGTGGCCTATATTTTGTGTTTTGGATTGCTCATTTTATAGTGTTTTCAAAACGATGATAAGAATCACAAAAGAATGAAGCTCAAAATCAAAGCAAGCTAAGAATCAAAACGATGATAAACATAAATAATAGTGTTTTCGTTTAATTACAATCAAATTGTTGATGATAAAATACAAAAACCAATTCCTCATCTAGGTAGCCTTTACTCTTCAAATTGGTGAGGTTGACGGCTAAGGAAAGAACAAAAATCAAATTGTAATTAAATAAAAACTGCAATGCAGTTTCCAATACTGCAATGCAGTTTCCAGTTTCTAAAAGTCCAATTTTGAGTTCCCTTTCTCTTGGGTAGTTCTACTCTTCTCTTGCCCACCCAATTCCTCATCTGGGTAGCCTTTACTCTTCAAAATGGTGAGGTTGAAGGCTAAGGAAAGAACAAAAATCCAATTATAATTACCAAAACTGCAATGTAGAACCTGTATAAAATTTCACCTACTGAAAAATAAAGAAATATAATGCTGCAAGCAGAAACAAAAGACAGAGACATGGACAAAAATAAATAAATTTAACCATAAGATCATACCCCCATACCAAATATTACGGACAAATACAATCAATCATACCCAAATCGAATATAAATCCAAATATTATGTACAAAAATCATGTAGGATCATCTTCCACCAAATTTTTTGTAGGTGGAAAGGAGACTTTTGCTTCAAATCTAACTCAGCCTTGAAATCTCAGTGTGTAAAGCATCAACAACGCCTTGAAAGCTATCAAATTGAGAGCTCACCAAATCAACTCTAACCCCAAGCATGTGCGCCCCAGCCGCCGTGATGGGCCCGTGGGCCGCAACCAACATCTTGGGACACGTCTTCTTCGCCATCTCCCAATCCAGCCCAAACTCCTTGAAGCTCTTCAATAAGCCCTCCACCTCCGCAGTGCTCGTGAACACCATCGCATCCAACGCTCCCTCCTCAATCCTCTCCACCACTTGCTTAGCACACCCCGGTCCGGCCCACCGCGTCTCGTACGCATTAACCCTAACCGGAACCCAACGCTTGGACTCCAAATCTCTGAGAAAATCCTGGACCACATGAGGCTCAACCAGTCCCACCACAACCTTGGAGTTACCGGCGAAGGCCGAAGGGATGAGCAACTTGAGAATTCCATCGCAGCCGCAAGTGAAGGCTGTGGTCGTCCTTGCTGCGGAGAGAGAGAGAGAGAGAGATCTAATCTGATAAAAAAAGGAGACCAATAAATATTTTAATAAAAAGGGTATAATTGTCTTTTCAGTGATTAATATAAGGTGGGCCAACGAATCTGAGCCTCCTCTTTGGCTTAATCCAAAATAACAATTCTTTTATAGGTATTAAAACCCAAACTAAAATACTCAATGTCTCAAATACTAATTAATAAAGTTAATTATGTCTAATACCTAATTTTCCTTAATAATTACCCATGTTATCTTTTCTTAATACTAAAAAAAAAAAATTTAAAAACCAACGCATGTGCCAAGGAGCTAGTATATATATATTGTATAGTACAACCCTCATTTCTACCCTTACTAGATAATCACCATCAATTTCAAGAATTCTCTTCATCTTTCGACTGCAAGTAGATGACTTCATTCATCATTCAAGGTACGACTTGGAAAAACCTACTCCTAATACCGGAGAAAAATATCCGAAGCTCTCTCCCTCTCTCCCTCTCCACTCTCCATATTTTCTCCACACGGCTCCGGCCGCCCGGTTCACACCATACATACATCTTTGTACCCTTTGCTTAGCTATTGTTTTCCTACAAACACTCGAACTAACTTAGGCATCCGAGGGCATTTGGCCAACACCCCCCGGGTGTGGTCTATTTACTCCAATCTTTTTTACAGGAATCGAGGAAGAGAGAGAAGGAAGATCGAAGGTTGAAGGATCTAGAAGCGAATATTATCTCGCAAGATTATTTGCACAAACATTTGGTGCTTTCATTGAGAGCACGAGTTATACTGAATGCGTGCTCAAGGAATCTGTTCCTCCTATTTTCCAATCCACCGAAGCCTTCCAAACAACCATGGTTGGAAGCAAACGCACTAGGAGCAAGACCGCCGCGATGGCTCAATCCGTGACGACCCAAAGCTACTCCTCCCACGATCCCGCGATTGACATGGTGGCACCACCACCTCTAGCCGCCATGAACCCGCAGCAAACCCTTGCTGCCGCACCACAAACCACCATGCCACCTGCCGGACTTGCAGCTGGGACCATGGCACCGGCCTCTATCATCGTCGTACCATCTCAAGGCCCCGTGGCCAGATCTAGCCACCTTTATAGCACTGCCGCTGAGAATGGTGGAACCTCCCATCAGGGTGGGCTCACTACCACCGCTCGACGCACGCTCACACCTCTAATGAAACCCTAGCCCGTGTGCAATTGGGCTCCACACACTTCTCTCCTCCCGATCCACGAAGTCAAGTAGACCTTAATCTGAGAGTTGACCAGCTAACTCAGAGAATGGACGACCAAAACAATTTGATGAGGCAACTCCTCAACCAAATAAACTTGGCTCAAAACCTTGGCATTGGACAACAGGGCGAAGATAGAAGGATGGACAAACGCGCCGATGTGCAGTTCGATGGGTACCAAGCAGGTCGAGCAGGAGTAAGCAGACAAGGAGATGGACAGCAACGTGATCTGCTTGCCGACATGTCGCAAGCATCTGCAAGCCACACTCTGATCGGTGCATATTTATATATTATTTTGTACCCTTTTAGCTTATGATTTGGTTATGTTTTTTAGTTAAACTTGTACTTTTAATCTTTTTTGTGTTTATTTTTCAGTTCATTGAGCTTTAAGTAACAATGATGACTTTGGATAGGAAATGATGCAATCCATGCATGTTAATGCCTTATTTGGGTGAATGGAAGAAGAGCTTAAAGACAAACTCATTTTGGCTACAACTCCTTGCCAACCCAGTTTCGTAGGTCAACTTCTTGGCCTTGGATGAGCATGCTATGGGGCTCGAATGAGGTGATGATCTTCATGAAACTTGTTCCAATGGGTGTCTAGTACAACATATCCAAATTTCAGCCCCATTGGATACGTTTTGAAACCTATGACCTTCCTACACCAAAACAGGTTCAGAAAAATCATTTTTTCAGCAAGCAAAGGTGAAGAAAACCCACATGGGTTGGCAGCAAAAGGCAGCCACAAATTGAACACCTTTGATAATCCCATGTGAAGAAAGCTTGGAGTGCAGCAAAAGAAATATGGGATGGAATTGATTCCAGCCACACTAACATAGACAAGATGAAGTGTGAGTTATGGGTTGTATTAAAGAAGGAATGGTGGTGTTGAATTTCATCATGATATTCCTCTCTCTTAGCCCTATAAATAGAGAAGTCTTCAAGCTCCATAAATCACACCCCAAAGGGGGGAGCTCTCAAACACTTATGTAGAGCTCCCTTCCCTTCTCTCCCTCAAATTCTCTTAGTTTCTCTTTCAAGTTTTCAATTGTTGTAATGAAATATTTGTGCTGAAATTCTCCTTAAGTTTTTCTTAGTTCCACTTTACTTTTCATTGTTATGTAAATTCTTTTCTTTATTTTCAAGTTTGATTAGTTTCCAAGTTTCAATTATGGTTTTTGTTCTTATTCATTATGCTTATAAGTTAATATGCGAGTTTGAATGATTGATCACCATTCAGGCTTGCATGTTAGCTATCTTGGTTTGAATTAAGAGTAGACACCATGCTTTAATTCGAATTGAACTATGAATAGGAAGAGTATGTATGGACATTCGACAACAGGGATTAGATACATGCTTGGTTGTTTAAATTGTTCTTCTATGCTTAATGGGTTCCTAATGCTTAATTTTAGCTTAGACAACAAATGATCAAATTAGGGAATTAGGAACACAAGGTTATGACCAAACACCATGGCTTAATCATACTTTAGCTAGAATCAATCCGTTAATCTAATTGAACTTGGGAACTTATTTGCTTGAGTTATTTTTTTTTTCTTGTTTTATTTATTTTCTTTTTCATTTCTGTTTTGTGTAGGGGAAATGAATTGGATCATTCAATCACCAATCCTCGTGGGATCGACCTCGCACTTACATATGCTATACTACCAAACGGCTCGTGCACTTGCGAGTATCACAAGTTGAGGATGCAGCTGAATCCATTTTGGTGCAGCTGAATCGAAGCAACACACTCAGAGCAGACGAAGTTGAGAATTATTCTTCCATAATTGTTCTCTCTTCTTCCAAATTTCTCTCCAAAATCCTCTTAATTTTATGAAACGTTAATCAGCACGACTTACTCACCAACCAAGATTCTTGGAGAGTTTCAATCTTGGTATATCTCTTCCTTATAATTCTTAGTGAATTTCAATTCATTTGTTTCACTTGTGTTATTTTTATGGCTAATGGTTTATTTGGACAAGGTTCTTCCAAAAGATGATGACATGAATAAATATGGTTGCTATCAAAGAAATTTCTAGATTCAAGCGTTTGATCAATTAACTGTTTTCTAACCACTTTTGTCGGATCCTCCATATATATGTCCTTTTTTTCCCCACATTTATTTTTTAGTGGTGTGGTTTTATCCCCCACATTTATTTTATCGCACATTTACTTTTATTTAAAAGTATGGACTTGAATTAATACTAATACAAACACATTTATTTTATCACATATTTACTTTTATTTAAAGTATGGTGTAGAATTAATACACATACAACCGCATTTATTTTATCGCACATTTACTTTTATTTAAAAGTATGGAGTAGAATTAATACCCATACAAGCACATTTATTTTATTGCATATTTACTTTTATTTAAAGTACGGTGTAGAATTAATACTCATACAAGCACATTTATTTTATCGTACATTTAGTTTATTATTTAAAGTATGGTGCAGAATTAACGTCCATTTAGCAAGCAATTTACTTTATGAATTTATTTTACAGCACATTTACTTTTATTTAAAGTGTGGTGCGGGTTTATCGTCCATACTAGCAATTTATAGCAATTTATTTTATGAATTACTTGTGTGATATGATGAGTTTTACAGCATATAGAGATCAAGACCAGAAGTTCCTTGATCCTCATCATACAAACTACATCAGGACCTGAAGATCTTTGATGATGATAACGATATGAGAGTCGGCAGTCTCTCCGGTACTATATTTGTAAACAAGTGATCGAGCTTGAAGATCCTTGATCCTTGACATGTAAATAAGGACCTGAAGTTCCTTCGGCATTGTTTTCTAAACGGTGGGGTTATATTATGTTGGTTTCAACTGTGAACAAAATTTTATTTTTGTCCACTCACGTTTTTCTGTTTTGCACCCCCCAGACAGTAGTTGACTGAGTTGAGCGGCAAAGCCGAGTCATGAACTTCTGAATCTCGAGCTTTCGTAGGACTCTGTTATTCATTTCTCTCTGTTAAACTTCATTTTCGTTTGTAAACTAAAACTCTTAGATTGCTCAGTTATCATCCGTGCTAGGGTTTGATTTGTGAGGCCGGAGGCCTTTGTTGTAAACTGTTTAAGTGTATTCGAAGCATGCTGCCTGTTGGGATATAAGTGTGTTTTTAACAGGTTGAACATTTTGGGAATTGTCCAATTTTCAGAGGAGACTCTGCCAAAATTCGGGCAAAAAGTCTCATTCTTTAGTAAGTGGGCCCGGCATCGGTAAGATGCCCGAACTTTCACGGGATTAGTCCCGGATTCCGAGGAATTCGGGGCGGGTCCTGTGATCGGTGCATATTTATATATCATTTTGTACCCTTCTAACTTATGATTTGATTATGTTTTTAAGTTAAACTTGTGCTTTTAATAAATTTTGTGTTTGTTTCAGTGTAATAAGCTTGAGAGTCATTAAATGCATTTTGGAGACAAGTTAGCTCAAAACGGTGTCTGCAGATCAGTCAACTTCACGAATTGGACTGTACTTTCTCAAGAAGAACCATATGATGAGCCATATATCATTGGAAATATGCGGAAGTCTAGTTTCTAGAGAATTTTGCGGTTCATGATTCTGAGTCTTCTAGAGAAAGTTATGCAAGTTTTGGCAGCTTAAGGTCAAATTCGGCAGCATCTGCATTACTGGGCCAAAAATGACATTTGAAGGTCTTTCCGATTTTTGCTTCAGTTGGGCTGCATATGCTTGGAAATATAATTCAAAGGGTTTGAAGATCCAGATTTTTCCAGATTTTTTAGGAGGGAAGATCAAGCCCAAAACAAGCCCACAAGCTGATTGCAATGCATTGTCATGCATGACATAGACATTCCAGCTATGAAAGTCTAAAGGAGCAAAAACAAGGCATAGTGGGAAACATGTTTGGATAAATCAAGAAGCACTTTCCAGGCTGCTAGTTGGATTAGTTGGTACATGCTGGAGCTATTAAAGAGAAAGAATATGCATGCATGTGAAGCAAAAAGAAAGGAAAGAAAAGAAATGAAGTCAATTCCAGTCTATTTTCGACAGTCAACTTGCAAGGCCCAAAACATACACTTGTACTACTCATATGGGAATACATTCTTCATAAACGTTTTTCCAAAGGGTGTCTATTATGACATTTCCAAATTTGAGCCCCATTGGATACATATTGAAACCTCAGGCCTTCCTACACCAAGTCTGGTTCAGAAGAATCATTTTTTTTCAGCAACCAAAAGAAAACCACATGGGTTGGCAGCAAAAGGCAGCCAAAATTGAACACCTTTGAAAACCCATATGAAGAAAGCTTGAGGTGCAGCAGCAAAAGAAGTATGGGATGGAATTGATTCCAACCACACTAACATAGACAAGATGAAGTGGGAGTTATTGATTGTATTAAAAGAGGAATGGTGGTGTTGGAATTCATCATGATGTTCCTCCCTCTTAGCCCTATAAATAGAGAAGTCTTAAAGCTTCAAAATACACCCCCAAGGGGGGGGAGCTCTCAAACACTTCTCTAGAGCTCCCCTCCCTTCTCTCCCTCAAATTCTCTTAGTTTCTCTTTCTAGTTTTCAATTGTTGTAATGAAATCTTTGTGCTGAAATTCTCCTTAAGTTTTTCTTAGTTCCACTTTACTATTCATTGTTATGTAAATTCTTTTCTTTAGTTTCAAGTTTGATTAGTTTCCAAGTTTCAATTATGATTTTTGTTCTTATTCATTATGCTTATAAGTTAATATGCTAGTTTGAATGATTGATCACCATTTAGGCTTGCATGTTAGCTATCTTTGTTTGAATTAAGAGTAGACATCATGCTTTAACTCAAATTGAACTATGAATAGGAAGAGTATGTATCGACATTCGACAACAGGGATTAGATACATACTTGGTTGTTTAAAATGTTCTTCTATGCTTAATGGATTTCTAATGCTTAGTTTAGGTTAGACAACAGATGATCAAATTAGGGAATTAGGAATACAAGGTTAGGACCAGACACCATGGCTTAATCATACTTTAGCTAGAATCAATCCGTTAATCTAATTGAACTTGGGAACTTATCTGCTTGAGTTATTTTCTTTTCTTTCTTTCTTATTTTATTTATTTTCTTTCTTGTTTTTTTGTTTTGTGTAGGAAAACTGAATTGGATTATTCAATCACCAATCCCTGTGGAATCGACCTCGCACTTACATATGCTATTAGGTTCATTTCCTTCGACTTTCACGTTTTCTTTGCACTATGACACTAAAGGTTCTCTGGTTTCCCTTCGTATAGAATCATGCCTCCTCGACGTGCTAGGATGAGAGGTCACTTTCTGAGATGGAGGGCAAATCCTCTACCTCCATCTCAGCCACCATCTCCACCCCTATCACCACCTCCACCTCCACCATCTCCACCTGCCGGAGAGCAAGCTAGAGAGAATGAGCTCTATTTGTGACATATACTTGCTCAGTTCACCCGAACTGTGTCTACAACCCTACAAAGGAGACGTAATACTGAGGGCTCCAAAATAAAAACAGTCAAAGAGTTGGGAGCAAAGGAGTTCTTTGGTAGTTCAGACCCTGCTGAAGCCGAGACTTGGCTCACAGACATTGAGCGGGTATTTGAGGTCTTACAGTGCCTAGATGGAGATAGGGTTCGGTTGGCTGCCTTCCTTTTGAAGGGGGACGCCTATCATTGGTGGAAGACTGTCAGGAGAGGTTATGCTAGTCCTGCTGCCATTACTTGGGAGGAATTCCAACGCATCTTCTTTGAGCAGTTTTACCAGCATTTATACTGGAATGCAAAGAAGTCCGAGTTCCTGCATCTTAAGCATGGACCGATGTCAGTGCTGGAGTATGAGCACAAATTTAACGAACTATCCAGTTTTGTACCTGAACTTATAGCTACTGAGGAAGAAAAGTGTAGATGTTTTGAAGAGGGTCTTTGGTTGGATAATCAGGCAGTGGTCACTGCCAACACATATCCCACTATGAGGGCACTACCCCAAGTAGCTGATAAGGTAGCGAAGAAGTACAGTATGGGTGCTGGTAGGCATCGTAGGGACGCATCAGGCTTTGTTGGACTGAGTCAGGGTCCATCAAAGAAGGGAGGATCCAGTTCTAATTTTGTAGGCAGTGGTTGGTCTGGAGGACGTGGGTCCAGTTCAGGCAGTGGGAGGTCTAGTTCTCAACCAGTTCTCAACCAGTTTGTGGTCAGCACTTGGGTCAGCACCAGAGATCCTTCTAGACAGACGAGCTCCACCTGTCATAATTGTGGACAGGTGGAACATTTTAGGAGGGATTGCCCACAGCTTGGGTAGACTGGAGGCCATAGCCAGAGGAGCAGTGTGAGTTGTTTTTACTGTAGTCAGGCAGGGCACTATAAGAGTGAGTGCCCACTTCTAACTATTGGTGGTACAACCAAACAGGAGACTGGGGCCCAACAGGGGCAAGGAGTCGAGGCTAAGGTCAGACTTAGAGTGGTGCCTCTTCTTCTGTTGCGGGTTCTTCATCCATCAGTGGAGTACAATCTACCTTTCGGGGCAGAAGTGGTAACCATCAGAAGTGGCAGAAGTGGTAGACATCAGAGGGGCAAGGAGAGGGGCAAGGAGTCGAGGCTAAGGTCAGACTTAGAGTGGTGCCCCTTCTTCTGCAGCGGGTTCTTCATCCATCAGTGGAGTACAATCTACCTTCTGGGGTAGAAGTGGTAGACATCAGAGGGGCTAGTCTGGGTGTTCTACTACACAAGCCCGCGTATTTTCAAAGACTCAGCAGGAGGCACATGTTACACCCGACGTAATCACTGGTGTGATCCTTATTTTTGGTCGTATCATGATAGATCCCGAGGCCACACATTAGTTCATTGCACATAGTTTCGTACCATATGCCAATGTTAGACCTACACCCATGGCAGGAAGCTTTAGTATTTCTTTACCTACGAGGGATGTCCTGTTTGCGGACATGGTATTCAGAGATTGTTATGTCCAAGTGGGTGATGCAGTGTTGGAAGCCAATTTGAGAACATTAAAGAAAAACTTAGAGAATTTGAGGAAGAGAAAGGAAAGGTGTTTGAGAACATGAAGAATTTTGGGAGGGGAAGAGAGAGGTGTTTGAGAACTTGGAGAATTTTGGAAGAGAAAGGAAAGGTGTTTGAGAACATGGAGAATTTTTGGAAGAGAAGAGAGAGGTGTTTGAAGAATTTAGAGAATTTGAGAAAGAGAAGGGAGAGGTGTTTGAGAGCTATTAGAGAATTTGATGAAGAGAAGGGATAGGTGTTTGAGAGCTTAGAGAATTTGATGAAGAGAAGTGAGAGGAGTTTGAGAATTTAGAGAAGGGAGAAGAAAGTACTTGAGAAAGAGGAGGGAGAGGAAAGTGTTTGAGAAAGAGAAAGGAGAAGAAGAAAAGGGAGAGAAGGGAAGGAAGAGGAGCTCTAGAGAAGTGTTTGAGAGCTCCCCCCCTTGGGGTTGTATTTGAAAGCTAGGAGAACCTCACTATTTATAGGCCTAGGGGAAGTAAAAATCTGATTATACAATTGAGTTTACTAACCACACTCACTTCACCTAACAAACAATTGCATTTGAAAACAATTTGTAAAACCAGGCCCTAAGCTCTAAAAGCCTACCGAGGGGGGGTGAAGTAGGCGACAGGTCAAAGACCTACCCTTTTTAAAAATTAAGTTCTTCAAAAGCACACAAGCACAAACACAAACAATTTCGTGGTTAATAAATTAAAACTAGTAACAGCGGAATGTAAATAACACAAGATAATTGTTGACCCAGAAAACGCAACAGGGTGAAAAACTGGGGGCACCAAGCCAGGAGAGATCCAATCTACTCAATTAAGAAATACAAGAAAAACGAAAGAAGACTTAGCTCATCTATCACCTATAGGCAGCTACAATCCAACCTTTCAGCAAGCACCTTTTCTTTATCTCTTAGCAGCAGATCCTCTCAAGAGCACCAAGCTCAAGTTGCATGTAGTTTGATGTATGAAGTGAGTTATGGTTTCACAGATTCATCTATCTCAATCACAAAGTATGATTGAGCTAGACAAATGAAACCAAGTGTTGTGATGATTAAACTAGAAGTAATGAACTTGAAGCATCTAGTTTAATTCAAAATAACAACAATGAAACAATGAAACAATCAACCATTAAAGAATGAAAATCATCTTGGGGAAGCACTTATGTGAATGCATTCATTCTCATAACCCTCAAGAGTATAAACAAATGGCTGAGGAAGAGAAGATTTATTTCAGCTTGACTTATGCAGAGAATATAACTTTGAATAGCATAAGTAAAGTATCAATGCATGAGTGAGATCTCCTCCTTGAAAAAGTCAAATTGTGAGGAGTATATGTAGAGATGTTTTATCAAGCTCCTCTACATAAGGCCACAGACCCAATTTCCTTGCTCAAGACACAACAAAAGAAAAGGAATTGTTTTATCCCTTTTGGAGACCAACAGCTTTTGTTTTTGTAAGAAATGGTATGGGTTATTGAAAAACAAAAGCAAGCTTCCTAGAAAGCAAAGAGCCGTTGGACTTTTCAAGAAATAAGCATGGGAAAGAAATATAACAATCAGCCCATGCTTTTATTAGAAACACATGCACATGGACTCTTCAACATTATGGAAAATGATATAAAAAGCATGGGTGTGTTTCTTTAAAACCAAAAGGAGCCGCACAAGCTATTGAACAAAGAGAAGAGGCAAGGTCCACAATCTGAAAAGTAGACATTAATAAAGAAACCCATAACCCATCTTTTCTAAAGGTGGGAGACAACATAATTTAAGGGACAAGGGTATGGGTCATTTAAACAACAAAAGACAAGCTCCCTATAATATATTATAAAATAATATATTATGTTTCCACACACACAGATTTTCCAATCTCCACACACACACACCCGTTGGGCTAAGGAGGAAACATTCAAAAAAGGAATGAAGATAGAAATCTGCCAACAACTTGAAAACAGACGGCATGCAAGAATGTACGTTGGATTAATCCAGTGAAGTGTGGATTAATCCATGTGAACAATGCAAATGATTTTACCTTTGAACTGCAACGAGGAGACATGGAAGCCCTTCAACCCACACTGATTCTAACCTAGAATCTAATTAATAATACAAAGGTTTTGTTTGTTTAAGAGAAGAGCCAAAATACAATATTGGTTCAAATAAAAACCTTACACAATTCCTCTTGTCTTTAGGCTTAGTGTTGCCGCTCCTACTTCATCTTCTTTTATTTCCTTTGGCTGCTCCAAAACTCCACTCTAATTATAAGTAATGAACTGGTTCACCTAACTTCCCCACAATCAATAACACCTCATGCATATGCCATGCTCAATGCATTGCAGTCTTCTTTTAGGCTCGTTTTGGGCTTGTTCCTCCATTCATAAAATTCTGGAAAAATATGGGTCTTGAAGCTCTTTGTCTTATCTTTCCAAATATAGCCCAGCTCAAGGGAAAATCGGAAAGGCCTTCAAATGTCATTTTTGGCACAGTAACGCAGATGCTGCCGAATTTCACATTAAGCTACCAAAACTTGCATAACTTCCTCTAGAAGACTCGGAATCATGAACCATAAAATGCTCCAGAAACTAGACTTCTTCATCTTTCCAATGATGTATGGCTTATTATCTAGTTGTTCCTAAGAAAGTACATCCCAATTCATGAATTTGACTAATCTACAGACACAATTTTTGAGCTAACTTGACTCCAAAATGCATTAAATGAGTCCCAAAGCTTAATACATTGAAACAAACACAAAAGAGATTAAAAGCACAAGTTTAACTCAAAACATAACTAAATCATAAGTTAGAAGGGTACAAAATGATATGTAAATATGCACCGATCAAAAGACTCAATTGCAAGAATTGGTTGATCTTGGATTCATTCGACCTAGTGTTTCCCCTTGGAGTGCACCGGTGTTGTTTGTGAAGAAGAAGGATGGAACCATGATGCTATGTATCGATTATAGGCAGCTGAGCAAGGTGACAGTGCCCAATCGATATCCTTTGCCTCGAATTGATGACTTGTTCGACCAATTAAAGGGTGCCAAGTAATTCTCCGAGATTGACCTGAGATCGGGATACCATCAACTCAGAGTTAGGGAAGAAGATATTCCCAAGATGACATTCAAGACTCATTACGGCTATTATGAGTTCTTGGTGATGCCTTTCGGATTGACGAATGCCCCAGCAGCGTTTATGAATCTCACAAATAGAGTGTTCCGACCTTACCTGGATCGCTTTGTGATTGTATTCATAGATGACATCTTGGTTTATTCCCAAACTTTGGAGAGTCATAAGAAGCATCTAAGGTTGGTATTGAAGACTTTGAGAAGGAAGCAGCTCTTTGCCAAGTTTAGCAAGTGTTAGTTCTGGTTGGATAGAGTGGACTTCCTTGGGCATGTGATATCAGCAGAAGGAATCTATGTGGACCCTCGAAAAATAGAAGCTGTTGTGAATTGGGTGCAACCCACAAGTGTGACAGAAGTGCGGAGTTTTCTGGGGTTGGCATGTTACTATCATCGATTTGTGGAAGGATTCTCTTCGATAGCTGCACCTATTTCTCAGTTAACGAGGAAATGAGTTAAGTTTGTGTGGACGAAAGAGTGCGAACAGAGTTTTCAGGAGCTGAAGAAGCGATTAACCACCGCACTTGTTTTGGCTCTTCTGGACAACTCGGGGAACTTCGTGATCTACGGTGATGCATCATTACAAGGCTTGGGATGTGTTTTGATGCAACATGACCGAGTGATTGCTTATGCCTCGAGGCAACTCAAGAAGCACGAGCAGAATTACCCTACTCATGACTTAGAGCTTGCTGTAGTGGTGTTCGCTCTCAAAATTTGACGGCACTACTTGTATGGTGAGGGCTTTCAGTTCTTCACTGATCACAAGAGCCTCAAGTACTTTTTCACTCAGAAGGAGTTGAATATGAGACAAAGGCGTTGGCTAGAGTTGATTAAGGACTATGATTGCACGATTGAGTATCATCCCGGCTGAGCTAATGTGGTAGCGGATGCTTTGAGTAGGAAGACTAGTGGAAGCCTAGCTCATCTCAAAATGGCTTACCTTCCATTATTGGTGGAACTGCAGAAGGATGGCGTAAAATTGGGAATGAGTCAACAGGGTGGAATACTCGCTAGTTTGCATATTAGGAGCCATTCCTCCTCAACAATGACGTGGGCTCCTTAAAAAACAACACGTGTTTCCTTTCTTCTTCTATTTTTCCCCTTTCTTTCAATGCTTTTAACCAAGCATTATGGCTGGTTTTACTCAAGCCTTCGGCCATGTAAACCTTCGGCCAATTTTGGAGCCCAAATCATTATGTGTTTTCAATTTTTGGTTTTTGATTTGTAGCAAGAGCAGAAATTTGACTGGCTGATTTGAATACCAAATTTCGAAGAAGTGAAGGAGGAGAGAGACAAAGAAATGAAGACTAGTAAATTCACCGTCGAAACCTGGAATCCCCGCCTTTGCTCACCTCATATTTGGAGGGTAGAAAGTCGCCGATCTCCACTGTTTCTAGCGTGAAGAGAGAGAAAGGGAGAGATAAATGATGGAGAGAGAGAGAGAGAGATAGAGAGAAGAAAAAAGAAATTTGGTGGGCTACTTGTTCGTCCTTAACGGTTCAGTGGCGAGGTTGGTGACGAGGGTGGATTTGGAATAGGGGTGGCAATGAGTGACTGCGCGTGCGGTGGCTTTGTAGTGTCAGGTTGGGGAGGCTTCAGTTGAAACCAGCCAAAAGGTTTGGTTAAAAGGGTTAAGGGAAAAAGAAGAAGAAAAGAAACACGTGTTGTTTTTTAGACAATGGGGGAACATTTAATATCCTTAATTTTTTATTTTTTATTTTAAAAAAGAGAGGATAGTGGTCAATTGAAAATTAGGTACAAGTTCAGGGTTCGATCCCCGCCCATAGGAATGGAGCGCATTTCGTGGCCAGCTGTTTACCTTCTTTGGAGAGCTCCCGCGGCGAAAGGGATTAGTCACTACTGTTGGCGGTGGACACCCTTGGATCTCATCCAAAAAAAAAAAAATTAGGTACAAGTTCAAGGAATAAATCACCAATTTAGCCTTGAGAAAAATAAAATGAAGTAATGAAAAACAAAATCGAGGCAAAATACGATAACCAAAAATGTGTATTACCATTTTTTTAATCAAACCCTTAGAGCATCTCCAACAGCCTCTTCAACCTCAGTCATTAAAGCTGCAACCACTTTCTCTCTCTTCAGGACTGGTAAGTTGAATCTGGCTCTTCAAACATAGACATTTTTCATATGTTTTCATATTTTGTATTCTTTTCCATGGTATTAGTAGAAGCATAAATCCATATGAAAAGTCAAAGATTTATAAACACTATTAAAAAAATCGAGCTGAAAATCAACTATTAAATAATGCTACAAGTATTAGGGTGTACCATGGGTATTTTTGGTAGTTCTATAGATGTACTTAGTTAATTTTACATTTCAATTAAAATATTAGGGTGTACTTAGATCATAGGGTGTACTCAGTTAATTTTAGGGTTCGTTTAGCAGCACTCTATACAAATTGTAATAATTGACTTCAAAATTTATAACATTATTAGGATTTCTTTCAATTCCAGTTTTAATTTTATCCAACTTGCCCCACTTTTCATATAACTTCCATACCCCTTCTGACCTGACACTCTCATAAAGTGTGAGCAATTTGTTCTGTGAAACTTTGTGCTTCCACGGATCTCCCTCCAAAGTCTAGACATCCGGATTGTTCTTGAAATCCTAGGACACTCATTCACCTGAAAAGAGAAGAAATCCTACGGCAGTGTTTCCCAATCGTCAGATTAATCTAAAGGCTAGAGATACAAAACTGTACAGATAAAAAAAAATTGTGGAGCATAGAAAGTGCTCCCACCAAATCCAATAAACCTTCTCTCTCTCTGTATATCAGTTTACCTATCTGGGGGGTTTTTTTAAAAAAAATCTGCAAAAAGAGCTCTCCATCTTCTTATTCTTCTCCTTAAGCATTTTCCCATTTTCCCAAAGCAACCAGAGGTTAGACAGAGAGTCTGAGAAATTGAAAGAGGTGCTCAGTGCTCTGAGTCAGTTGAAAATTAAATACCCAGAAAAAAGAGATAGGTAAAAACCATTAATCTGGATTTTACTTTGTAAAAGCTTTCTTCTTCTTCTAGCTTTTCTTTTATTTTTCTGTTTTGGTGACATAACCAAAGGCCAGAGCTGCTTCATCTTCATTTGTTGGCATTTGCCTTCTTCTTTTTTTAGTGATGCCGTTTTCACTGTGAATAGTTTAGTGATGCCGCCAAAAAATTCTCGAATGGCTGATGCCTGTAGGGCAATGTAGCCTTTTGGCATTTCCGAAGGTCAGACAAAGGCAGCGGTCAAAGAGCTTCTGAAAGTCTATGCAAACAGCTGGGAGTTTATTATTGATGAAAATTACAGAGTTTTGCTGGACTTTGTTCTGGACCACAAGCCAGAGGAGGAAAAGGTTTGTTTTTACCTTCGTTTTTTTCTTCTTCATATTTTAATAAGATTTTGCTTTTTAATTTTTTATTAATTAATTTAATGTTTTGTTTATTCAATGCTTTTCAAGATTTTGTTTTTATTTATTTTTCATTATATATGTCATGGAAGAGAAATATTGGAATATCTATTAAATTGGTTTGTTTATTTTCCTTGGTTTTATTGTTTGGTTACAATCTAAAATTGTTTTATTTAGTTATACTTACTGGGTATCCTTATTTTCCCTTTTAAATAGGGAAAAAGAGCTTTGATCCAATCAAAGGTGAGCATTTCTTGCTGTATTATGTATAATAATATTCTCTATGCCCTATATTTCTGTTTACTATTATTAGAAATTATGGTTGGGTTGTTTGTTCTATGTCTCGGGAATAACTTCGATCCTCTGCGTAATTGCAACACACAACTGGAAGAAAGTCTCAATCTGATAGGTGAAGATAGTTCTTCAGATTTTGATGAAGACGGCTTGAAGTTGTTGGAAGTGGAAGTGTTGAATACGGACTACAAAGATAATGTTTTTGATTTGCCACAGTTTGTAGCTGCATCATATACTCCGAAGGGAGACCTGGAAATGTCTATGATTTGCCATTCTTCTCCACAGTCTGATTTCTGTCCTCCACATTTTGATGAAGCTCTAGAAATGGTGGAAGAGACACACATAAAATCATGTAGGGTTGAAGAATGCTTTGTGGAAACAGGAACTGATTCCACCTTTGATGAAAGTACTGCACAAGATGTTCTTGCCAGTAAATATGATCATCTAAGTTTTCAAAGTGAATTAATTTTATGTAAAAATCTTATCAAGGTTATTATACCCCATATACCCAATATAGCTTTTGGTTGTTATGATGGTCTTCAATGCTTAATTGGTTTTGCAAGGAAGGATATTGAGAACATCTTTGGTGAAACCGCAAAGAGATTAAAGGTGATCCAAGGCCGTAGATCTTCAAAATTATGCAAGGTGGAGGCTGATCATAACTACCGTTCTTCACATGGAGTCATTAAATCCTGTGTTTATATTGATGACATAACTAGAGGTGAGGAAAGAGTGAAAGTTTCCTTGGAGGATAGAAGAAATGCTGAAGATCTGCCAATCTTTTTTTACATCCCCAATAATTTAGTTTATAAGAACGCCTATGTGAAATTTTCACTTGCTCGTATATCTCATGAGGGTTGCTGTTCACACTGTTTTGGGTATTGTTTGACATCACCAGTACCTTGCGTCTGTGCAGCTAAAACTGGGGGTCTGTTTGCATACACTCCGGGAGGATTGGTCAAGGTGAAGTTTCTGGAAGAATGTATATCCTTGAAGCGGGAACCTAAACAAGATCACAACTTGTATTGTAGAAACTGCCCACTTCAAAGGTCTAAGAATGAGAAGAGTTCTGTGCCATGCAAAGGCCATTCGTTACGGAAATTTATAAAGGAATGCTGGTCTAAATGCAGGTGCAACAAGAAATGTGGAAACCGGATTGTTCAGCAAGGCATCACTGTAAAGTTGCAGGTTAGTTTGCCCTCTGTGAATTTCTAGGCCCTAGGTAATAATAACCAGATGGGTATAAATTCTAAAGGCGTCTAAGTGGTTTAATCTATGTTGCAGGTGTTGTTGACACCCGAAGGGAAAGGGTGGGGTCTTCGAACACTGGAGGACTTGCCAGCAGGGGCTTTTGTTTGTGAGTACGTTGGAGAGATATTAACCAACACAGAACTACATGAGCGAAATGTGCAAAGTGCTAGTAACAAGAATACACGCTACCAAGTTCTGCTAGATGCAGGCTGGGGTTCAAAGGGTGTCTTGAAAGATGAAGAGGCCCTTTGCTTGGATGCTACAGTTTATGGAAATGCTGCAAGATTTATCAATCACAGGTGTAAAATCCATACTCCTAAAAGTTAACGTAATTGTCCGCTAGCTTTGCATCTGCATTAGACATGTAAATTCAACTTTAACCGTTAAGCTATTTTCACTTGCAATAAACTTAATGAACAGTTATTACACGATCATTAACGAGCATCATTTAAAGTGATGAAACAATTTTAGTTTTCTGCTATCATTAAGATAATTCTGCATCTTCTAGGTTTATATGTGCTTACCCTATAATGCAAGAAGTAATTATAGCCTAATATAGGTTGTGTATACATTTATATACATTTGTATCTTAACATCTTGGAAGGAAATGTGTTGCACTTTGTTGCTCAGGTATTTGAACATTTCAAACTGTTGATTAGGATGCTCTGTTCCTCAAACAAAGAAATTTTCAGATTGCATAAATTCTAGGTTTAGCTGTTTAGCCTTCCTTCGTATAGAAGTATTTTCTTGTCAGTGGTCTAATTATTGACTGCACCCCTTTACATGTTGTAGTTTCTTTATACTCAAATCAATTCAACTGACCTTCTCTAACCAAAATAACCAATTTGGTTCCATGACACCCCATAACATCTTAGGGGTGAACATGATCATCTCCGCCAGCCTATCCAAACTCTTCAATTTCTTTGTTCATTATTTAAGGTTTATCTTAGGTTGCATGCATACTTAAAATTAAAGTTATTGCCACGTGCAATAAACTTAACGAACAGTTATTATTCATCACTGAAGAGCATCATTCCATTTCTGTATGTATTATAGATTCTATATTAAGAGCCATGTTTCTTATTGAAGCTGTCTCAATGTCATTCTGTGCCGGAATGGTTTGTGTTCTTGGATATCTTGATTGATGAGAGCGGCTAATTTTCTCCTCTCCTTGAATACTTTTTTTTTTGTTGATCCCATCTGAACCCCTTCCATTGTCTCTGTGGAAGCCCGTTCTGTCGCGATCATAGTGATATGAAGGGTGATGTGCGCCTACTCACTTACGTCCGACGGCGACGTAGAGTGTAGCTTCAAGCATGATGCCCTTTATGTTTCTAACATAGGTAGAATGCTTTTTTTATTTTATTAAATTACTAATTTTGAAATCAGTTCTGCTGTCTAATTGGTAAAATCACTCAAGCAGAATCTCCAATTTTTGTAAACATAAAGTTTTCTTCCTAATCTCAGTGGATTTGGTTTATTGTAATATTAGTTTTTTTTCAATGGCAGTAGGAAATTTTTTGTGGTAAAAAATGGCAAAATTCAGGTCTGTGGTCGACATGGTTTAAATGTGATCTCCAGTTTATTAATATGTATATTTTTGTCCAAAACCTATCAGATACCGTTTTGGTATAGAATACCTAACTGCAACTAAACTAGATTTCTTCATGGAACACTGGCATCGTACACCGACGGCCGTAGGTCAATAGATCTTCACTTCTCTATCGCTAGCGCCTTTTATACAGAGATAATCTAGATTCGATATTATTCGTTTTGGAGGTTGGCAAGATAACTTCAAAGCAGATGAATAAGTCTTCTTTACAGACTTCATATCAGAATGAAGCTCTCTGTGTTCAACATAGAATCATCATACAATCAGCAATCATAACTTTATTTGAGGACCATATGTATCTGATTTAAATACCGAAAAAAAAAAAAAAGATTTCTCCCAAAAAGTTCATTATAGAATTGACGAGCAGTTAACATATAGAAGAAATACATAAGAATTAAATTATGTAAATGCTAAATTGGTAAATCGCCAATATAAAATAGGGAAAGGAGCTTTGGTTTCAGAGAGACTGCAAGCTTTATAGTTACATACATATTGAAAATATCATATTTCCCCTCTGTAACCACCAGATCCAAAATAATCCCTTCTAGAGCTGGAAATTGCCATTCTTTTCTGATGCTCCAGTTTGGGGCAGTCATGGATACGATGACCAAGCCCGCCACAATAAACGCAGCCCTTAACCCCGCTCGCATTTGTAATTGCATCTGCATTTAATTCCATTGGATCATCAAGCTCAGCCAACACGGGTGGAATCCTTTGTTTTGCCTCTTGCAGGAGGTGCTTCAAATCAAGAAGTGTCGTCTCACTTTGATTTTTGTTTATAAACGTTGTTGCTATTCCAGTCTTGCCACATCTTCCCGCTCGTCCAATCCTATGGACATAGTCTTCAATCTGTGCTGGCATGTCATAATTGATGACATGCTGAATATCCGGAAAATCCAAACCCTTTGAGACAACACCAGTGGCAACCAAGACATCTTTCTTCCCTTTCTTGAAGGAAGAAATGGCATCCTCTCTCTCTTTTTGATCCATCCCCGCATGAATGCCCACTGCATCCACTCCTTTTATCAGAAGATATATATGAACGTCATCCACATCAGCTTTGTTTTCACAGAATATTATAACAGGTGGTGCGGTCTTTTGTAAACATTCAAGAAGGTAAACAAACTTGGCCTCTTGCTTCACATACTCAACCTCCTGAATTACACCCAAATTTGCAGCTCCAGGTCTTCCCACGTTCACGGTGGCGGGTTTTACCAAAGCGCTTTTAGCAAAGTTGAGAACTTTTGCGGGCATGGTGGCTGAAAATAAGAGAGTTTGTCTTTGAGATTTAAAGTGGTCAAAAATGTGTCTTATGTCATCCTCAAAGCCCATATCTACCAATCTATCAGCCTCATCCAAAGTTAAATATGTGCAAGTGTTGAGATTCATTTTTTTCTTTGCCAGCATGTCCTTCAATCTCCCAGGAGTAGCAACAACTATATGAACACCTTCCTTGATAATGTCCAATTGCGAACGCATATCCACTCCACCGATACAGAGCAAAGGCCTTATCTTTGGATACCCAGCATGTCTCATAGGAACCAGATACTCTTCCACGACGTCATAAATCTGCTTTGCGAGCTCCCTTGATGGGCAAATGATCAATCCAAAAGGCCCTTGACCAGGAACAATTGGCGTCCTAATTTCCTCTTGCAATGCAACCATAATCAATGGCAGCACAAAAACCAATGTCTTTCCTGAGCCAGTAGAAGCAACACCAATCATATCCCTCCGGGATAAAATCACCGGAAGACCTTGCACCTGAATGGGGGTCGGCTGGACAATACCCTTGGCATTCAGAGTCTTCAAAATCGGTTCAGGAAATCTCATGTCCTTGAAATTCTTAATAGGTGGTGGAACATCTTCACCACTAACTTTGATATGCCACTGCTTTCGAATCAAATCACATTGCTTCATTGGCATCCTTCTTATATGCAATGGGGGCTTCCAACCTGTTGGTATAGGGTCGGTATAAGTGATTCCCTTTGCCAATTCACCAACTGACATTAGTGTTTTGCGATCAGATAAATTGTCAATAATCTCTTTCTCTTGTTGCACCATCTGCTGGATTGGAGTAATCTTGGGAGCCTCATGCTTCATCTCTAATGATTTAACAAGGAGACTAGGTCTGCTTGGTTTGTCTTCAGCAACAAAATTTGATTTTTCCAACTGTGCTTTAACAAGGAGACTAGGGTTTGCCTGAGCAGCTAGCTTTAACTTGTCTGACTTCTCTTCAAGCCTGAAAGACTTTACATTGCGTTGAAGAATCTTATGAGCTTCCATTGCTCGCCGCTTCGCTACTGGAACATACTCAACATAATCATCTTCTTTTTCCATGGTTCTTTTTATTTGTTTTGATACAACTTCCCTGAGGCACAATCTAAAACTAGGCCTTTATATAGGAATCAAATTATAATCCAATTCCTAATAGGAATTGAAAATTTTGATTATGATTCAAATCCTATTAGGAATTAAAAATTAACGTGCAGAAATTTAAGGATAAATCCTAATCAACTAGGGAAAAGAAACAAAATATTTCCTTTTGGCAAAGAAATTAAATTAAATCTAAATTCTAATTTATATAAATATCTCCATATCCACGCCCCAGCAATCTCGCTTCATCAAAAAAGCGCCTCTATCTCCAATCCAATCCCCACATTACTCCAGTTGCACCCCCAAATGAACGGCGCCGTTTCAGCCCTCAAGCCTCAGCACAAAAAGGCCTCAAACGGCAAGTCCCTTCACGTCGTTCTCACAAACCACAACTCGGAGGTCCTCCAAGTGCAGGACCTGATCATGGCGTCTTCTTCTTCTTCTTCTTCCTCCAAGAAGCTCCGTGTCTACGGTGGCAAGGCCTCCTTCATGACCTGGAGGCTGCATGACGTCCTACACGTGGCCAAGCACCATTGGATACCCTGCGTCTTCGCAATGGGCCTCCTCTTCTTCATGGTCCGAATGGTGCCCTCGTCGTCACCACGCGCTCCCTCCACCTCCTCTTGGCCTCCAAGCCCAAGCTTAACACCTTGCTCGCTGGTCTTAACACGGTTACTAATTTAATTCTAATTGCATTCTAATTATCTTTTAAATAAAAAAATGATTATAATTTTTTTAATTAATTCCTTCAATTGACATTGTTTTTGTATTTTTCTCCCCCTTCCTTGTTCTGGGTTTGTTTTGTCTTGTTATGTCTAGAGTTGCATGGAGAGGTTTTGTGGTGATTTGTGAATTTTACTATTCTGGCACTTTTGGGCAATTGGGTTTGTCATTTTAGAAAGAACCATCACATTTCTGACAGAGGCTGCATTTAATTTTTTTTGTACCAATTTTTTTCCATAACAGGTTAAATCAACATAATGATCAAGATCCCACTACCAACCCAATTAAATGCATTCTACACTGCCTTAACAGGAGCGTGGCGCAAGAGGTCCTACCTAATCAAATGTGCACTTTTGAAAATAATATAATACAAAGAAGCGCATTGAAAAATATTTATATGAAGGATTACAAAACAGTCTGAAAACTATGTACAATAATCAGAAGAAATATATAACAAACAATAATCAGAAGAAATATATAACACAAACGTGTATAACTCAGTAGATTTATTTCAAAACATGGGGAAGAATTCAGACAGATATATAGAAATACGGGAATCGATACATATGTCTAAACATAATGTGTAATGAAAAATTCAGGCACGAAACTGGGTAAGGTGTAAGCCGGGGAATCTTGCAACTAGAGTTATATATGGCTTCACTAGTTATTGTTAAGTTTGCAAATTAGAGCATTCAACCCAAAATCAATTGGCAATAGGAGGCCCATATTTCACGGCTTCAGCTTCGGACGACGCAGATCTTTGAACACAGTTGATTCGCTAAGGAATACATTTAAGAAAAAGGAAATCAAAACACCAGGGTATGGACAGAATATAGATAAAAAAAGCTTGCATTCCAGAGCTAATTTCAAAGACGACCAAACCCTAGACATCAAGGAAATTTGAATAACAAAATTGGAAAACATGATTACATTCTGTTACAGAACTGGAACTCTCATCTACTCCCAAAAAAGCCTCGCTAAGTAAGGCATTAAATAAACCCTACCCCTAAGAACCAAGTTCGGAAAAAAAATAACAGATTATTGGAAGGTTCTGATTAGTTAAACCATAAGCATTGCTAGAAGATTCTCTTAGTATACGAATTACTGCATCCAAATTATCCAGGCCCACAACTATGCCCTATTTCAACAAGAAAATACATATGAACTATGAGTTGTAATGTGGTGACATAAAAATAAATCCAGTAAAATAGTCACAATAACACAGCAGTACACAAAGACAAGCTACCAATATCTTAATGCTAGAATATTATAATCTCAATACAACAATGAATGAGTCAAGCATCAATACTTAGGAATGAAGAACCAAATATTAACCGTTCACTGCATGCTTTAAAACCAAAAGTGCAAAATTAAATAAAAAACAGTAACCAGGTAGGTATGAGGTAAGACAAACTATCCAAGATTTGAAGCCATTAAATGTCCCAACAGAGTAATATGAAAGCAGAGCACAAACATTATCCCTGAAATCAGAATCTAAATTTTCCAATGAACGTTTTGCTGAATAGACTTACATAGTTAATAGAAGCAGGGACTCAAAAGCCAATAAGTATAAGCCAGGGGCCTACAAATATATTAAAATAACATATATGCATGAGTGAGCAAGTGGGTCAGCGGGTGGGCATTTATACTAAAGAGATTAAACTTAGGTAGTCACCTGCAGCAACTCCTTTAGACCCATCTGCTTAGGTTGCCCATTACGAATACTGTGAATAGACAAAATACCATATGAAAATCCAAGCATTGTGATGAATCATTTGAGCAAGAAAGTTCAATCAAGAAAATATGGTGTACTTCTAGAACAATGGAAAGCCATAATTTAGTAACACCAGAATCATTTTGAACGAAGAAATTGATCCAATCGGATCGTTAATTAATATCATTATGTGCGGCATTGCAATGAAGGCCACAATGTACACATGCTTCTTGGTTGCACCACTATGTGGATCATATCTAAACAAATTTCTAATACTAAAAATTTATAAGGCTACGTTCTAGTGATATTCGCAATATTTCACTGACATTTCTGTTTTCTTCAATATTCCACACCTTCACAAAATTACCTTATGTTTGTCCACTTGTATCTCCCAAAACCTACTCCAATCTCAAAAACAACATCTTATAAAATGGCAGCTTGGAAACCAAACTCAGTGGCGTAAATTTATTCTTTCCCATTGAACCTTTTGCCTTTGCAATAAGGCATGTGTATGTCTAATAGGTTATTGCATTTCTCACCCATCCTTTTGCAATAAGGCGTAAATTTATTCTTTCCCTTAGGTTCTCTGCCATTCAACCCCTACCCTAAATTAGGTTTATTTTTTTATTCAGTCTTGCCTCCATTTCCACTCGTCCAGCACATCCACTTTCTAGCTACAGATTGCCAACATTCTATCAACATTATTTCCCTTGTATTAATAAATGAGATGCCACTCAGATTGGCCAAATTGTAATATCCCGTCCCCAAGTAATTTATTTAATTTCCTAAATCAAAGGCACGAAGTGGGTCCAAATCGGAGTTGAAACGAGAAAGTTACAAGCAAAATAAGTGTAAGGGCACAATCGTAATTTTGCAAGTAAGATGTTAAAAATCAGATTTCTAGCATTTAAGTTGCGAAAATAAAATAAAAGAAAGACACCCAGCTTGAAAATAAAATAAAAATATTATCGAATCAAGTTGCATCTTGGATTTAAGTTTCGAGGTTAAAATTGATTTTTGTGGAATACTAAAATATTTGGGTACCAAAACCAAATTTCTAGGATTTTTATTAAAATATTTAATACTAATTATTCACTAAAGAAAAAATAATTAAAATATACTTACTAATGAAAGTATTTAAATAAGGCTAAGATATTATTTAATATTAAATTCTAGAAGTATAGCCGCGCGGCTATACTATATAAATAGAATATTTTAAAAAATAACAGATTATTGGAAGGTTCTGATTAGTTAAACCATAAGCGTCCTTAAACTTCTGTTGCACTAGACTCCAGGTGCCAAAAAAAAATTCACATGTTATAGGAAAGAAATTTCATTGATCAAAAGAAGCAAACACAAAGCACATGACAAAAAATGTTCCTCGCAGCAGAAGCTAGAAAGCCAAAAAACAGAAAAACAACACATGCAGAACAACAGAAGCTTAATGACAAAGCCAGAAAATCATGTCTCAGTGCTTTTGAACCACCACTTCTACTCAAGTTGAAGAAAATGAAAAACTCAAAAACATAGGGGAGCTCACCAGTCCTTAGACCAGATGATGCAATTGCATTGCTAGAAGATTCTCTTAGTATATGAATTACTGCATCCAAATTATCCAGGCCCACAACAATGCCCTATTTCAACAAGAAAATACATATGAACTATGAGTTGTAGTGTGGTTACATAAATATTAATCCAGTAAAATAGAGTCACAATAACACAGCAGTACACAAAGACAAGCTAGAATAATGTGAAATGCAATGGGAAAAAGAACGAAATCTTCTCAAGTTCTCACCCGTGGTTTAGAGCACACATCCAAGGACATGTATGGATATCCAAAAACCTCAATATAAGCTTATCTAGAATTAGAAGGAAAAAAAAAAGGGTAGCATACCTAAAAAATATGTCTTCTTTCCTGTGCTTGTGGAAGTCTGAACTTGGCACGTCTCTCAATAACAGAGCATCTGAAGTCTAAGAATGCCTGTGAATATTCATTAACAAAGGTAATATTTAGTACAGCCTCACCATTTGGTACATTGAGAACCTTGTACCAAAACAACTACCAATATCTTAATGCTAGAATATCATAATCTCAATACAACAATGAATGAGTTAAGCATCAATACTTAGGAGTGAAGAACCAAATATTATCCGTTCACTGCATGCTTTAAAACCAAAAGAGCAAAATTAAATAAAAAACAGTAACCAGGTAGGTATGAGGTAAGACAAACTATCCAAGATTCGAAGCCATTAAATGACCCAACAGAGTAATATGAAAGCAGAGCAAAAACATTATCCATGAAATCAGAATCTAAATTTTTCAATGAACGTTTTGCTGAATAGATTTACATAGTTAATAGGAGCAGGGGAACTCAAAAGCCAATAAGTATAAGCCAGGGGCCTCAAGAATTTGAACTAACCAACCCGTGGAAGTGAAATATTTTTTAATTACAAAGAAGTTTGCAACACTAGATCAACAACATATTTTTGAATTACTCAAATGGCTATTTAACAAGGCATATATCTTCAGATGATGGCCTCTTGACAGTTTTTCTTTTTCTTTCAACATTGAGGTCTCTTCAAAGTTTGGACAATACCTTTCTGCTTTTAAGTTTTGAATGCGTTCAAAGAAATCATAAGAATTTCACTATCCAAGAACAATTTCCAAATGGTAGTTGATTTCAGTGCATCACCTCTTGTCCATTTTTCAAAAGACACTACGATACTAGTCAAACTGTCGGTACCTAAAAGTGCCTCATGTGGTTCCTCTACAAATAATACTTACATTAAAGGAGACAAAGCAGTGTAGTAAAAACAAAAACACATAAAAAACCATATAAAGTCAAGTAAGAACTCATGAAAACAGCAGCCCAAGTAGCGTGAAGTACGAAATGATTTCTTAAGGGGAAACAAATTCCAGCAAGAAAAACATCAGTGGGTGGGCATTTATACTAAAGAGATTAAACTTCAGCAACTCCTTTAGACCCATCTGCTTAGGTTGCCCATTATGAATACTGTGAATATTGGCAATATTCACTGACATTTCTATTTTCTTCAATGAAAAAAAAGGCAGCTTACTGCCATGGACAGGTATTCCACACCTTCACAAAATTACCAAAACCTGGGAATTATGATCTCATTCATGTACTGGTGAGGAGTAACTAAGCCTTATAGGTAAACCATGTAGATCTTGATTTCAAAAAGAGTCTAGAATGAACATGTGAAATTCAGAATACTAGGTATTGTTAATTCCGGTGAGGAACCCTTTTACAAGAATGTTATGTTTAGAATACAAGTAATGACAATATCTGGGAAACTCAGCAGGCATCAACCTATTAGGTAATATACTTTGCTAGCCTTCTCTGACCCAAAAATGTATTAGCTCAAGTTTTCATCCCTGGATTAGCTACAGCTTGTGTTGACAATACATCTGGTGATATCTTCAGCTCAAGTTTCCATCCGAGCTTGCATGTGTTGTCTCGCTATGATTCTTGATTTTAAACACGGTTGCTCTTGCCTTCTTCCCCCATCTTCCCGTCCGTCCTATCCTCTGGACATAGTCTTCAACATGTGCTGGAATGTCATAACAGATGACATGCTCAACATCCGGAAAATATAAACCCTTTGAGACAACATCAGTGGCAACCAGGACATCTTGCTTCCCTGCCTTGAATGAAGAAATGGCATACTCTCTCTGTGTCGGATCTATCCCTGCATGAATTCCCACTGCTTCCACTTTTTTTCGCAGAAGATAATGCAGAATGTCATGAACACCAGCGCCATCAACACAATAGATCAGAACAGGCGGTACAGTCTTTTGTACACACTCAAGAAGGAAGGCAAGCTTGCCCTCTTCCTGCACAAGCACAACCTGCTGAGGCACACTAAGGTTTGCAGCTCCAGCTATTCCCGTTGTTTACGGTGACAGGTTTTCGCAAAGCACCTTCAGCTAAGTTCAGAATTTGTGTGGGCAGGGTGGCTGAACATAAGAGAGTTTGGTGTTGACCTTTAAAGTGGTTGAAAACTTCTCTGATGTCATCGTCAAAGCCCACCAATCTATCAGCCTCATCCAAGGTTAGGTATCTGCTATGGTCCAGATTCATTCTTTTCAGTTTGAGTATATCCATCAACCTCCTAGGAGTAGCAACAACAATGTGAACACCTCTGTTCAGTGTCTCCAACTGTGACCTGATACCCACACCATCAATACAGAGCAAAGATCTTATCGCTGGATATCCAGCCTCTCTCATGGGAGTCAGAAATCCTTGCACTACTTCATAAATCTGCTGAGCCAGCTCCCCCGATGGACAAATAATCAATCCAATAGGCCCTTCGTTTGATAAAATTGGCATCATTCTCTCCGTTTGAGATGCAATCATAACCAATGGCAACACGAAAACCAATGTCTTTCCTGAGCCTCTAGAGGCAACAGCAATCATATCCCTCCCTGATATAGTCACTGGAAGACCTTGCGCCTGAATGGGGGTCGGTTGAACAATGCCCTTGGCTTTCAAGGCCTTCAAAATTGGTTCAGGAAAGCACATCTCGCTGAAACTTGCAAGAGGTGGTGGAACATCTTCACCATCAACTACGATATTCCAATGCTTTCTAATCAAATCACAACGCTCCTTGGCCAATTCACCAACTGACATTAATGTCTCTTTCTCTGGTTGCAGCATTTTTTTCATATACTGTACGAAAGATAAATGCAAATTTGAAACAAATTTAAGTTTCATATTGCACAGAGGCAAGGGATGGAGAATTTAGGAATGGAGCCGCTTAATTTCTATGTCAGGGTTTGGACTAGGGTTTCTAAGTATGATCAGCTATCACAACAAAATGATAAATAAAAATTAAAGGCGGACTCACCGGACTCGGAGCATCAGGGCGGCGATCACCGACGTCGTCATCGGGAAGAGGATGAACAGTAGAGTCGACGTCGTCATCGGGAAGAGGATGAACAGTAGAGTCGGGTTTGTCCAAGAAGTCACTAAGCTGATCGAACTTAGAATGGAGCGAATCAAGCTTAACCATTAGCTCCACAAGAAAGGTCTCCCAAACTTCGACACGAGTAGGCATGGTGTTTGATTGAGTGGACTGAGGAGTCATACTCGAGAAGGGTGATAACAATGGAGGAAGAAGGAGAGAGAGTAGAAGAATGAAAAAGAAATGAGGAATTCAAGAATGAAAGAGAAATGAGGAATACTAACAAACACTCGTGTTTTCTAAATCTTATAACAGACTACTAACAAACACTCGTGTTTTCTAAATCTTATGGTTATTGATTAATTACTTCGTTAACAGACTACTAACAAACACTCGTGTAATAGACAGCTCAGCAATCCAGGAGCTGATGATCAGACCAATGACTATCAGACAACTCAGCAATCCCCAAAGGATCTTGAAACAGAACTGACGCCAATGGAAGTGACAAGTGAGCAGCAAACTGAACGATAGTAAAGAGGGGAGGGAAACCTCGATTTCGAAAAATGTATTGGAGGAAGCTGAAACATAAACTCAAACTGCCAATCAGGCAGTGTGATTTTTTTTGGGTAAAATCCGGCAGTGTGATTTTTATATACTCTATGGTCAGGAGATGATCTACTTGTAGTTATAACTTCAAACTTCATTTGGTTGGCATAGCTTGGATTGGAGTGACATTGCCTATTATACTCACAAAAATAGCTTTGCAGATGCTTGAACGATCATGTATACTAGTGCTCATTTGCTGCACAAAAATATAGAAAGATTGAAAGTTTTGATCTGCACATCTATTTATGCAATTCAATTTTCAAATCTAACTCCAACCGCACATCTATTTCTTCCAAAGCAAATTCACGACTTATATTATTTCAGTAGTGCTTCTACTTTCTGGCTAAGCATATTAACTTTTAGCTATTGTTGAAAATGTTTTATCAATTGGTAAACTTCTGCTGATCTTGAAAAAAATTAAGATAAAAACTCAACAATATTAATAAATCATCGCTTTTCTTCTTGCATTCATGAGGCAGATCCTCATCCAGATACCATTGCTATTTTTTTTAAAGACCTTCCTTCAGTTAGTTCAAGACAAACGTTGAGCTTAAAATTTGAACTCAAAAGTCCAAAAGCAAACAGAGGGCATGCAAGGGAAGGCAATCACGTTAAAATGAGTAGGTTCATTGAGAGATGGAATGTAGTTCGTGCGTGATCGTTTTATCAAACACATCTATTGAGCTTTCACGAATGACTTGGATCAGTTTGAGGTTTACAAGTCAAAGACACATAACTCCTGCACTCCATTATTCTTTGCCAACACAAGGCCTTGCTCTCGTGGGTAGAATTACAGGCAAATCTATGCAAACAGATCAACGGTCCGGTGTTTCCTGTCTACCTTTTTTAATCAGGTCCATTTCCTCTTTCATAAGCTCAAAGTCAAAAACTTGGAAATTCTCGTTCAATCTCTCAAGTTTTGATGTCTTTGGTATGACAACCGTGTGTTGCTTTGGATGACCCAGCAAAGGACAACCTGGGATACAGTCTTTTTGTATTTCTCAGCCAGATTCTGACAGAGGAATGTGATTGAGAAGCCAAAATTTTTACAATTAGCACACAAAATGATGAGATTTATATTCCCAATAATTTGAAAATAAATCCAGTGATTCAAGTGATAGAAAGGGATCTAGCTTACCTTAAGAACTGGATCATCCAGACGTGAAACTGAACCAAACAATTCGCTGTTGGCCGCGGCACCTCCAAGAGGAGTGTGGGCAGTGACACAGATGCCATGCTTCTGACAGAATTTGACAAGAGAATCACGTTGGAAGTATGGGTGAGTTTCAATCTGATTCACAGCAGGCTTCGCTTTGGAATAGGCTAAGCAATCTCTCGTTAGAAAGATGTCATAGTTACTGCAGTTAATTGTTCCATCAGATCCCAATTCATAGAGAATTCACAAATGAATGAAATTAAAATGCAAAAACATAGAATATGAATGTTTTACTAGGGCTGATGGCATATATATTAGACTCAGCTGGATGAAGGACATATAGAAAGTTCAATTTATATGTTTATCAAAAAGATCAAAATTCCAAGTAGCAACAATAACAGTTCTTACTTCCAAGTTTCAAACAGGGTGATGGAGCAATAACAAAGTGACATGACCGGGTACTTAAATGAGCTTACCCATATCATTCTATACATGTTCAGAAGCACACAAACTTGTTACTCATACTTCTTGACTAATATGATCGTGGCAGAAAAATAATACAATAATGTGATAGCTCACAAAATCAAACCTACCGGTATTCCAATATGTGCACAAACGGCCACAAGCAAAAGACACAAAATTAACCTTTCCCTGAACAAGACTAATATAACTCCTCCAACTGAAGCTGTTTTTGTAGAAATAAATTTATTACCATATTTTCACATACACATGCAAGCGCACATCACTGCAAGGTTTCAATTTTCTTCAGCACATTCACTTATATTTTTCCAATTTGGTCTCCCAAATATTCACAAAATGAACTAACCTACATAAAAGTATGTATAGAACCATAATATTGCACATGGAATAGTAGGAAAAGGTGATATAAAGTCACAATATCATTACAATTGATTCAAGTAGTCACTGAAATGTGCTCAATTATTATAATCACCTAATCCCAAACCCATAGAAACCAGTTCTTCCATAGCATGCCAGGTAGTTTCCAAAGATATGGTTGTGTCTATTTCTAGCACCCCATCCTCATCCAAAGCACTTGCAGTTGTACCAACTCCTGCGTACATGCAAATAAATTGACAGATGAATTCCATATAAGGGTCAATATATTTGAAGACTACAAGAAAACAGTTCATAAACAAATTCATACAAGGATGATTATATTTTTCATCATTTTTAATAAGTTTGATTAGATCATTCAGCAAATGTTCTTTAACCCCATGAAGTCGCTTTACTTTTTTTCTTTTTCTTTTTTACCGTATGGTATAAAATTTCTTCTTAATCATACACGGGATTTACTGTTTTTGCTAGTTAATGAGGATCACAAGTCTTACCATGAATGGAGTAGCATAAAGCCACACATGTAAACGGTCATGCATGATTATGCCACAGGTAATATTATTTTTCTCAGTATCCTTGACAAGGAGGCATAGGTGAAAACTCTCCTCAGTGACACTATCTAGATGTGGATCTATTAGATGGCTGATGACTGTTCTAACACATTTTAAATTGTGGCTTTTGTAGAGGTTGATAATAGATACTTATAAACTTAACTCTCTCGTTCCTACATTAAACATGAGAGTACAACTCAACCCAAAGGTGTAACTCCTTTAACTTCTTTACTCACATATGAAGATATGACATGTGTTAATGTTCAAATGAGAGTATGAAAATATACGAACGCATATCGTCTATTTTATTTATTTATTTATTTATTTATTTTTGATGTGTTAGTGTAATGCTTCTTATGAACTGTAACTTTTTGGTTTACTTTGTAATTAAGTATCGAATTAGGACAAATATATATGACTCTACATGATGTATAACCCTCACTTGACTTTATTTATAGCTGTATCAAGATATGGCAAATGTTGATGTTTACAGAAGGAGAATATTAAACTTTACAGAGAGATGTGTCCTGTAACAATTAACTTGCATGGTGACCTTGCCCCCTTCCCAGACACACGGCAGCACCATCGATGTTGTAGGATAGACATCGATAGCAAGTTAACCAATTTCTTTTGTTCTCTGTAGTTTTTAATCACACACTCCTATTGTCAAACAGATTTTAAAATTATACAGCCAACATTTTGGGGACATAACAGAATATAGAGAAGTATTGTATGAATAATAAGAAAAGCAGGAATTAATCACCGGTATGCTTGGTGGCAACAGGAAAGTGAACAAGGTATAGATCCAGATAATCCAACCGAAGCTTCTTCAGACTGTCTTTACAGGCCTCTACGACATGTCCATGACTTGAATTACAAAACTGCAAAAAGGATGAAGAAATGGGGAGAGAGAAAAAAAAATTGTCATAGTCTAGAATGCATAATATGCACTACTAGGCAACTTGAGCAGAAAAAGAAAACTCTTGATGGAAAATTAAACTGGCCTTGGTGGTGATGAAGAGATCCTCTCACTTAACAAGCCCAGTCGAAAATGCTTCCGCAAGTGCCTCCCCTACTTCTGCTTCATTTTTGTAATCAGCTGAAAGCAACATTAACTTGTTCACGTATGTTACAGCCCAAATGGGTAATTTGTGCTACTACATACAACTAAGTTACCACCATATAGGGCCAGACAGGAAAAAGAAAAATATAGAGGGATGAGAGAGATTAAGCTGGTAGTTACATGTATTACATTTTTAAGTGCAAAGTCAACTTTGGAATCTAGTGGACTTGAGGATACTTTAGATTGGTTGAATGCAAAACAAGGTTAGAATGCTTCACAATTTCCTTTTTAACCAACCTCAAGCGCAAGGGCCCTGAGGTCGGGCAAATGAGTAGAACCTAGATTCAAATGTTGTTGTAAACAGGAAAAAAAAAAAAAAAAAAAAACCAAATAATAAGCTATTTCGTACTCATGGCATTCAGTGGTGTCAAAATGCCAGTAGAAGAGGTGTGATACATTTCAGACACAAATTGGTAATTGGCAATCACCCTGGAGAAGAGAGGATATTTTGGGTTCAAACTGTCACATTGTTGTGCGGTGTGCTTGCAACTAAATAAATTTATGGTTTCAATTTTACTATAATTTATAAAACCTATCACCCATGGAACCTATAATTTATAAAGCCCTCTTCAATTGCTCCAATTAAGCCATTTTCAACAAACTCAGATAACAAAATAAATTAAACCCCACTCCCCTCCTCCACCCATATGAACAGCAAAGAGTAAACTTGTATATGAAATAAGCAGAGAAACATATCAGAGAAAACATCAAGATTAACGATTGAGGAGAAAATGAAATACCAGCGCAATCAAAATGGCGGTAACCAATGTTGATAGCATTGATAATTGATAATGAGGTCTCTGACTTCTTTCCATCCATGCGCCAAACACCAAGACCGACTGCTGGCATTTTGAACCCATTGTTCAGTGTTTTGCCATTTTTCTTTGGACCCTTCAAAACCAGACTCACTCTGCTGTGCCCTACTGGCGTTGTCTCTGGCCATTATGTGATGTAAATATTAAGGATAGGGTTAATTACATTTGCACCCATCTAGTTTGGAGTGAGTAACAGTTGGGTGTGATGTAAATATTAAGGATAGGGTTAATTACATTTGCACCCATCTAGTTTGGAGTGAGTGACAGTTGGGTCCCTTTTTTACTCGACACCACACTACTTCAAGGTACTAGGAGGATTTTTATGAGTGAAAAAGAAAGTCAAACCTTTAAAAGCTGAATCAAACCGTAATGGCTTGGTTGCGGTTTTGAGCTTCTGAAACCGGCTTAAATTGAATTAAACTTTCTACTTGTATATTAATATATTTTTTATTTTAAACGTGTAATTATTTCGTTGTATAATAACTATCCGTGGTAGAGGACCTACTAGTCTAGTGATTTGGAGCAATTGCTCCCTCAGGTAATGTCCTAAGTTCAAGTCCTAGCATTCGTGTAATAAGAAAGGTCCTAAAAAAACTTATCTAAGATCTTTAAAAAAAAACCATCTAGGGATGTTTAATTTGAAGTTTTATGAAACTTTGAAGTTATTGATCTTTGAATTGTATCTATATAAATTATTAAACTTTAAATGTTGTTGTAAACAGGAAAAAAAAAACCAAATAATAAGCTATTTGTGATCCATGGAATTCCGACCGTTGGATCGTCCACCTTTTAAATAGGCACCCTTGTGAATGTGTTTTAGACTTACTAGAGCTTGTTGATAATGTATAGGAGGCTCATAGAACCCCAATATGAGGAAGCTGACTTTTTGACCTATGTTAAGCAAACTTTACAAAAAGTTGAGTTTTGGTTGAAATACCTGATATCATTGTATGTTGTCCTTGACACAATGTGTAACTTAAATTTGAGGCTATTGATTGATATGTGGCACCCTTGTAAATGTGTTTTAGACTTACTAGAGCTTGTTGATAATATATAGGAGGCTCGTAGAACCCCAATATGAGGAAACTGACTTTTCGACCTATGTTAAGAAAACTTTACAAAAAGTTGAGTTTTGGTTGAAATACCTGACATCATTGTATGTTGTCCTTGACACGACGTGTAACTAAAATTTGAGGCTATTGATTGATTTGTGAAGCCGAGATCGAATTTGGATCAAAATTAGGCTATTGATGTGTAAGTTAATATACTTGTATGCAATAATAGATTGTCATGGGACATGTTTGAATGTATTTGATGTCTCAAACTTGTTCTCTAGCCTCCTTAGAAGGTCTAGGAAACTCTCGGTGTACATGTTTAGGGTTTAGTAAGAATTAAAAGTGTCGAGGGTAATTTGCGAATTTTAGGTCTAGGTTTCCTAGTAGGATACTCAAACGCATTTTCTTGCTTCAGGATGAGTTTAATTATGCACCCGATGGAGACCCAACCCGGCCTGGATTTATGTCATCTCTACCTACTATTTGGATAAACACTTTTTGAGTTAATCGGCCTCCCAATAAATTTATTCTCGGAACAACTTTATATGTTTTTTATATAGAAGCCCAATGAGTCCCTTCCTCCAAGGTTAGGGTTTTAGTGCCGCCAGTCTCCAGTACAGGTTGGTTAGGGTTTCTAAGTGATTGCTTGTGGTTCACGGCTGATTTCAACGGTGTCTGTTTCATCACACGTATAGTGTGGAATACGGCGGAACTATTGTTCAAGCAGGGTTTGGGTGTTGCCTTCGGCGTACAGAGGGAAGCACTTTTGTTCAAGCGGGGTTTGGGTGTTGCCTTCGGCTTACAGAGGGAAGCATTGAGTGGATGATGGCGGCTGTTGATGAACTGGTATCAGGTCTCACCTCTTCCTTAGCAATTTCAGAATCTGAATCAGTGGAGGTTGTCGGGTTAGAGGATCTGGGAAACTTGAAGGCTAAACGGTTCTTGCTTGTTGGGAAATTGCTCACTTCAAAGGCGTTTCATAAGGAGGCTTTATTTGGCACGTTGAAGAGGATTTGGCATACCAGGGAGGAGTTCACTGCGGTGTCTCTGGACGACCCCAAGAGGTTCCTGTTCTCTTTCAAAACAGATTTCGATAGGAAGAAGGTGATGAGGGGCTCCCCTTGGACTTTTGATAGGGCGTTGTTGCTACTGGCGAGCACTGATGGTGAAGTGGATCCTATGTCCGTTTCGGTGGATTCGCAAAGTTTTTGGGTGCGTGTGCGCCGTATTCCGCCAATTTTTCTGACCCCGGCCATGGGAGAAAAACTAGGTAATTTTTTGGGTACGTTCTACATGGTGGATCGTGGCTTAAATGGAGACTGCTTGGGGAGCTTTCTACGTATCAGGGTGGGTTTGAAAATCAATGAGCCGCTGAAACGATGTGTCACACTGCGTTTGTCCGCAGATGAACCGGCAAAACAGTATGAAATCGAATATGAGCGGCTCCCGTATTTCTGTTTATATTGTGGGCGACTGGACCATGTGGGTGCTGCATGCAGTGTCAAGGCCTCAGGGGCTATTGAAGTTGAACAATACAGACGGTGGAAAATGATAATGAAGGATGTGTATAGTATCCGGGCAGAGAATCAGTTAACAGGCCAGCGGCTAGGTTTGTTTGATGACGAACCTCAAAAGGATGACACGGCTTCGATGCCGTCCAAGCGTACGGGGGTGGTTCGATCCTTCGACGAGGCCTTTGACGGGCAAGGAATGATGGAGATGGATAGTGGGATGGATTGCCCCTTGGCGCAAGTCTTTAAAAGGCGTCGAGTGCACAAGGAAAAGGAGGTCACGGTCTCCTCACAAGGGGCCGATGGTGATGTGGTTGGCCACAGGGAAGGTAGGGTGCATCTGAACCAAGAGGTCGCTGAGGCTGCGAGATCGGATATGGGTCCCCTGCGGCTGGATGGGGATATCTCACAGATTCTTCCTACTGCTCCAAGGCATTTGGACAAGGGCAAAACAGTTTTGGGGGAAGATATCACTGCGGCTTCTGCTATCTTGGGGCCGCCAACCTCATTCTGCAAAGGTAGTATACGACGTGGCTTTCAGCGAGGCCGTGCCAGGCCCCGGGGGAGTCCGGTGATGACTGATAATACATCTGGTGCTAAGCGCACACCCGTGATGGGTCCAGGGGGTCGGGCCCATCACGAGCAATGACAATCTTATGCTGGAATGTTCGGGGTCTGGGCAACCCACGAACATTCTGAGCTCTGAGATTCCTTCTCAGAGATAAAAAGCCTCGTATCATCTTTTTGTCGGAGACCAAAAAGACGGTGCGCCAGATGGAGTGTGTGCAACGGCAGTTGGGTATGATGGGGTGCTTCAGTGTGGGAAGAGAAGGAAGGGCGGGGGGTTTAGCTTTGTTATGGCAACACGGAGTGGAAGTATCTATTCTTTCTTCTTCTCTAGGTCATATTGACGCTATTTTAAAGGGTGTGGATATGGAGACTTTCCGCTTTACTGGGTTTTATGGTAATCCTGAAACGAGGTTACGACGGCACTCTTGGGATTTGCTACGACGAATTGCAGGGACAGTTCAAGGGCCATGGCTTGTAGGTGGGGATTTCAATGAAATACTTGAGGCTCATGAGTACTTGGGTCGCCGTTTCCGACCAATGTCACAAATGAGGGCCTTTCGGGAAGCTTTGGAGGAGTGTGGTTTGACAACAATTCGATTTCAGGGGTATAAGTTTACATGGTCTAACCGATGGCAAGGTGATGGGAATGTAAAGCTTCGGCTGGATAGAATGGTGGCTAACGGTGACTTTGTTAGGACCTTTCCTGAGGTCACAACGCATCATCTGAATTCTATGGTGTCTGACCATCTCCCTTTGTTGTCATATTTAAGACCAAGTACTTGGGCACGGAAGCATAAGCGGTTTTTGTTCGAGGAAATGTGGACTACTGTTGAGGGTTGCCAAGACGTCATTACGCATGCTTGGGAGTCTGAGACTGGAACTGTCGTAGAGAAATTGAAGGCATGTCAAGGGCCTCTGCGGACGTGGAATAATGACCATGTAGGCCGAATACCCACAAAGCTCCGAAATCTGCAGCGGAAGTTAGATGACACCCAAAGCAGAAGGTCTTCTCCAGTAGTTGAGGCTCAACAGAGAGATATTTGTAGGGAAATGGATGTGTTACTGGAACGAGAAGAAATGCTGTGGAGGCAGAGATCGCGAGTCTCATGGATGAAATATGGGGACAAAAATACTAGATTTTTCCATGAACATGCAAAAATGCGGGGACGACGGAATCTAATTAAGACTATTGTAGATGATCAGGGGATATGGCGTACATCTACGGAAAGTATTGGCATTGTTTTTTGTGATTATTTTCAAGGCTTGTTTGCTTCAAATGGACTTCATGAGGCAGGGGCAGTCACTGAGGTGGTCAAACCGATACTCACTCCATCTCAAAATTTGCGCCTCAACCAAGTTTTCTTAAGGGAGGAGATCGAAACTTCTTTGGGTCAAATGTTTCCTACTAAGTCTCCAGGAGTGGATGGTATGTCGGCACTCTTTTATCAGAAGTATTGGGGGGTGGTAGGCAATGATGTGGTAGGGTACTGCCTTAATGTATTGAATGGGGGTGCCAGTGTGAAAGCAATTAATCACACACTTTTGACGCTCATTCCTAAGGTTGACAATCCGGTAAAAGTTACGGAGTTTCGGCCGATTAGTTTGTGTACAGTAATTTATAAGATGATTTCCAAGACTATAGTTAACAGGTTGAAGCCTATTATGCCGCTTATCATCTCCGAGTTTCAGAGCGCGTTTGTCCCTACACGGCTGATTACGGACAACATTCTTGCTGCTTTTGAAAGCATCCATGCTATTAAACGGCGTGGTGGGAGTAAGCTGAAGAAAATGGTATTAAAGCTGGATATGTCTAAAGCTTATGACAGGGTGGAATGGACATTTATTGAGGCTATGCTTAAGCGTTTGGGCTTTACCGATAGGTTGGTGCAGCTAATCATGGATTGTATATCCACTGTTACATACTCTGTTCAAGTTCGGGGGGTGGCGTCGGGACTGATTGTGCCATCAAGGGGGCTGCGTCAGGGAGATCCTCTCTCTCCTTATCTGTTTTTAATTTGTGCGGAGGGACTGTCTGCTTTGCTTTCTAACGCACTCAGAATCAAGCGTATTAGCGGCATTTCCGTGGCTCAGGGAGCACCTACTATTTCTCATTTATTTTTTGCAGATGATAGCCTATTTTTTTGTAATGCCCATCTTGCTGATTGTGCTTATTTGCTTCAAATTCTCAGCATGTATGAGAGAGCATCTGGTCAGAAAATAAATTTTGATAAGTCTGCAGTTTGTTTTAGCCCCAACACTGATCCGGTGATGAAGCAACTGATTGCTGAAATGCTTGGAGTGCCGATTGTTACATGTCATGAACGCTACCTTGGGCTGCCCACCTTAGCTCAACGCAACAAATCCCGGATGTTTAATCATGTGCGAGAACAAGTGTGGCGCAAGCTTAATACTTGGGATACGAAGTTGCTGTCAGCGGCGGGCAAGGAGGTCTTAATTAAGGCGGTTGGTCAGGCACTACCTACTTATACAATGGGAGTATTTCAGCTGCCAAAATCTTTGTGTCAGGAATTATCTGCTATGATTGCAAGGTACTGGTGGGGGAAGAGTGGTAGGAAAGGAATTCATTGGTTGGGTTGGAGAAAATTGTGTAAGCCAAAATGGCTGGGAGGCCTTTGTTTCAGACACTTTGAAGCTTTTAATAAAGCCATGGTCGCAAAACAGGCTTGGCGAATTTTAGAGAACCCCACCTCTCTGGTGGCTAAGATGCTTAAAGCCCGATATTTTCCAGAGGATGATTTTATGCAGGCTAGTTTGGGGAGTTCGCCGTCACTGATATGGAGATCTATTCTGTGGGGACGTGAGGTTATTGAGGATGGCTTGCTTTGGAGGGTGGGCAATGGAGCTTCTATCCGTGTTCTCCAAGATAAGTGGATTCCAAAACCATTTACCTTTAAACCAATGATGACTAGAGGGCTGGAGCAGACGTCTATGGTCTCTGACCTTCTAACGGCTTCTGGCTCTTGGAATTTGCCACTGTTAGAGCAACATTTTAGCTTGGAAGATCGGGATATCATTTCTGGCATCGCTTTGGGATCAGTTTCACAGTTGGGTGATAGCAAATATTGGTTTTTCTCAAAGAACGGGAAATATTCCGTTAAAACTGGGTATCGTGTGGCGGAAAGGCAGTGCGATGAGAATTTTGGAGTGGGAGGATCGGATCAGAGTGCTCAAGAAGGCTTCTGGAAGCGAATTTGGAAGCTAGCTGTCCCCAACAAAATTAAGATGCTGCTGTGGCGGGCATGTACTGAAATTCTGCCAACTGCAGTCAATTTATTTAAGAAAAGGGTGCTTCCATCTCATGTGTGCTCAAGGTGTGGGAACTATCCTGAAGATGCTTTCCACGCTTTGTGGTCGTGTAAAATGAGTCAAAAGCTATGGAAGTGTACCCATTTCATCCGACGAATTAATATGGCGGGGGGCACCTTCGCTGATGCTTTTGAGGCTGTGGCTTCAATGCTGTCGAAAGCTGACTTAGAGCGCTTTGCTTGTTGTGCGTGGAGTGCGTGGAAACTACGTAATGATTCTTTGCATGGGAAACAGATTACACGGGTGGATAATATGGTGGAAAACACGATGGAAATGTTGGAAGTGTTTAAATCTTGTGAGGAGCGGTCCAAGCTCCCCCTCGTCTCTCTGCAGGCCCATTGGTTGAAACCACGGGTCAATACTCTTCTCCTTAACTGTGATGGGGCTGTGGGACATGAGCAAGGTGATCGGGGTCTGGGGGGAGTTTGTCGTGACCACGCCGGAAACTTTATCTGTGGTTTCGCATCGTTTGGTCCACCTGGTTTGGATGTTTTGGGCACGGAGTTGGTGGCTGTCCGGGAAGGGGTATTGATGATGGGATACATGGGTTTTACTCGGTTTACCATTGGTCTTGATTCTCAAGAAGCTGTTTCTATTCTTAAAGATGGTTTGGATTGGTGGAGTAATATTGGTAATGTGGTGGAGGATGTTCGTCGGTTAATGGTTGATCGAGAGGTGGCTGGAGTGTTCTACCAACACCGGCAGGGTAATGGGGTGGCACATAGTCTAGCTCAACATGGGTTGAGAGTGAGATCTCGCCTTTTTTGGAAAGACCGTGCTCCTCCATGGTTAAGCATTCTTTTAGATAAGGATATAGCTATGGTGTAATTCATTGTTTGCTTTTGAGATGCGGTGGTACTCTTTTTCCTTGACCGGATTTTCCCCCATTGGGGGTTTTGGATGGCAAGGTTTTAATGAGGCCACACTAACGCTCTCCGTTCGTTTGTAAACGTTATCATTGGTTGGTGCTACGGTTGAATGAATCTTTCTATTTGATCAAAAAAAAAAAATTGTTGGTATTTCACACATCAGTCGGTCCTTTTTGGGGATTTTCCCTTCAATTTATAGTTTTTAATGTTTATAAAATTAATACAAGAAATGAGTTTTATTACAAATTTCTCTAATATATATATATATATATATATATGCAGTTTTTTTATTGGGCTTTTGTTGCTGCGGTAGAAATGGAAGATCAGTAGTGGGATCATGGGAACTTGAAACCACTGCACGAGCAGCAAGTTTTGCACTGCAGTGGAAATGTTGACGGCTCGCCATGGGGGTTTCATAATAGACGCCTTTGACTACGTGATATGAAATAATGGACCCAACAATGAGAACAAAGGGGGTGGCAGGGGGCAGGGGAAGTTGGAGTTACAGTTGTTTTTTTTCTTTCTTTTTAAAGGTTTAAATTTAGTGTTCTGTTTTTTTTTTTTTTAAATTTTAATTTCTTTAAACATTTTCACAAAATAAATTGTTTTTTAATTCAAATCCACCTGACATGTTATTATTGGACATGTGGGCTCCACATACATGCTACGCCATCAATTTAATAGAAATTTCGACAGAATCTAGTGGCATGACCAAATAACGTCATGCCACTAGATTTTGCAAATCTCAAAGACCATTTGTGATAAAAATCATTTGCCAAAAAAACACCCAAAAAATTAAAGCCCAAAAATTTCGAAAACCTTGCATATGAAGGAGTATCAATTTGTCAATCAACTCATTTAACCATACCAATATATGATGGAACGCAAATAACATTAATTGTGTTTAGAGTTTTTTGTGAGGGAATGAGCGATGAGTGTTGATTTTGTAGGTACAAGAGTGTGAGGAAGAGAATACACCATATTTCTCAAAGTGGGTTCCTTTTTCTTAATATGACGTACTTTTGCTTTGCTACCATTTGACACTAGGGTAATGTTGTCATTTAACAATCGGGTAAAATTTGGAATCTGAAAATCGTTAAAAGGTTAGGTGTATGTATACCTAGGAAAGGAAAATAGTTGCGTTTAATTGGAGGCAGCCTTACCAAAGTGATTGATATCCATTAAATGTGACTACTCAAGGAGGGACATTATAATATGGAAAAACTTGTTCAGGGTTAGAGTTACTAATTGGTCACCATTCTCAATGGGAATGGTCACCAAATTTGTGGTATAATTTACCTTTACATATTAGCACCAATACACGGCCAAGACAAAATATTGGCTCTACTAATTGATCCTATTGCTGAGAGCTATTCACTTCTTTTAACGAGCGGCTAGCCGAGTGCGGCAGCTTCAACTTCTACCTCCGGATCCTCATCTGGTGAATGAAGCAGATTGAATCTTTCCAGCATGATCAAGCCGCATCAAAATGACTCCCCTGAAAAAAAAAAAGTATACTGAGTAAAATATATGATTACGACATCCGCCAACCACAACAAGAGATGAAAAGGATTTGTCTATAATACATGCAAATCATATCGTTCCGTCGTAGTAAGTAGTTGATGAAGCACATTATGACAATATATTTCAGAATAGAACCAAAGTTGAAGTTTACCTTGCATAGCGAGACTCCATAGAAATATCCCACACCTTAATTCTATTGACTATACCACTTTGCCTTACAAGAACCTCTTGTTCATCGCTTTCTCCATCTTCTGTTAATTTACATTAAGCTGAACAAAATTCAAGAGAATGCTCATAGACATCGGACAAAAGCCTCAAAAATAGTTCCCAAAACATCACCTGCCAAAGAGAATCCCACCACAAAAACTGCTGCCAAGCGATCCTCCAAAGCAAACTGAAAAAGAGCAGTGAAAAAATATGTTTATTTCTTATTCAGTCTTGAATAAGGAACTTCATAAACGGGTGCAAAAGTGCACGGGAGATGCAAGATGATCCCAGGAAACAGAAAATAAAGAGATAAACAAATAAATAAAACGGGAGAACATGGGTAGTCACAAGAACAGCAATCTCAAGGCACAAGAACTTGAAATTATAAAATGATTATTGTTCTTCATTTGAAGAGGCTCTACATCAGGAACATGGCGACAAATTTTCCCATTTACTAAGTAGGTTAACGAACTTCTTGAGGTTGAAAAAATTGTTGTATGTTGGTAGGAAAAAATGAACCAATTGCCCTAACACCACAGTTTTATGATATACAAAATCCAAATAATAGCAAAAGATTCAAACGAGGCTGGTGAGCTACGAGCCTATGAGACAGTAATAATACTAGTAAAAATAACAGTAGTAATGACAATAATAATACTAGTAATAACGACGACAATAGCAATAACAATAACAAATAATAGTAGTAGTACTAGTACCAACAATAAGAATAAGAATAACAATGATGATAATAATAATGTAATACAGGTTTTAACTGCATACCAATGTACGTATATCAATGAAAAGGAAAGTGCTGTATACTTACAATATCAGAGGAACTTAACACGACCATTCCATTCTGCGACGCCATCGCTACAAGGTCATCATTTGTGCAACAACGGACCCATTCTAGCTCATCACCAGCAACCTGTCACATGAATGATGATTTGTGAACCAAAAGAAAATTTATGCACGGCTGGAAATACAAGACTTGCACAGAAAGAGAACGAACCAGCTGAATTGCTATGATTCCTGTTGACCTGATTGACGAAAAATAACTCAAAGAGACCTTAACGTAGCCATTGACAGTAAGCATAAGCAAAAACTGATCAGCAGCAAACTCACTCACCGGAATAACAGATGTAATTCTCTCTCCATCCGACAACGACAAGATCTTGCTCCAGTGTAAAAACAATTATTAACCTTCAGCAATTTAAAAAAGAATGTCTGAAAAAGCGAGACTGATTAGTAAATAAATTACCTGGACCAGTGGCGTACCAGCAGCTGTCCAAGTGCATTCAGGAATTTTATACGCACGAGCAGAGTACACTGTTCCTTTATCACTGCAAACATAACTTTTGTAAGTCATCCATCGACAAACATCAAACAAATAAATTCGGAAAAATGGACAATCTTAAGACTGACACAAGATGCAAAAGTCCTTTCACCAACTTATAGGAACCCCGGAATCAAATGCAACTGTCTGTCAAGCCAAGATTTTAGCCTAGTAAAAGCAACATCTTGTGTGGGCTGTGAGTAATTAATATTTCATACCATAAATTGGTGAATAACCCATGGGACGAGAACAGTATGTAAGTTTCAATTTTTAGCACTAAAAATCAACTAGAGAAGTATAGGGAGAGAAATTGCATACACCAGTGAACAACCAAAAGCCAGAATCTTAAGTCTCTACCAATGTTCTTGAATGATGATAAAGATATCACTCACCCAACCATGTTACAACTAAAGCTGCATTGAAGAGATGTGAGGCGATAAAGATTATTCAGAACAATTGATGGGTCAGATCCTCGCTTGAGCTGAAAAGAGGATGAAAATAGATCATAATCCAATTTCAGAACCCGTTTTTTATTTTAGAAGAATAGCAAAACCGTTTTACTAGTTAAATCTCCCATAGTATTGTGAATTCTTCAGAATGTTAGTATTTAAAAGCTACAAAGTACAGAGAAGAACAGAATTAAAAAGAAATAAATAAATTGCACACCTCAATGATAACATGCATTCCAGAGCGATCACTTTCATCCCTAACATCGCTTATTCCTTCTAAACTCTGTAGAAAAAAGGAAAAAAGTATAAAGAAAAGAACTAAAACGAGATAAGAATTAACAACAATGTATGACCTTATTTACTTTAATAATTTCATGTGAGTGATACAGCAGTTAGAAGTGCAATGCATCAACACAAAAATGGTGACAAATTTGGAACAAAGAGATAGCGTGTAACTAGAGATTTCTTGGGAAGATGATAAACAGAGACAAGCAGTATTATTATATGAGGTCAACATGATATCAACAAAATAACTTAGATGAATATAATGGTACTTATTGGACTTAATATAGTCACATATTAAATAAGAATTATAATACTAACAAATGAATTTGGACCCTAAACACTAGAACCTTTCAGATTAGAATCAAATAACATATATAAAAACCAATCACAAAACTACTTTTTAAAGAAAAATTACAATCCAGCACTTTTTAAAGGATCATTTGCTACTTGCAAGAATGTCACCTTATTTTCCACAAGTTCGGCTATCTTCTCCACGAGGGCTGATTTGTTTGTTTGGTAAGGGATGACTCATTCACAAAGTATAAAATCACTAAAAAAAATAAACTCTTTCATGAGAATCTAAGACTACATGCATATTTAATGCAAACCAGACAAGAAGACCAAGGCAAACCTCCTTTATGATACTTGCACTTCTCTTTGTTCTAGAATCAAGCAATTCAACATCAGTTTTCCCTCTGACCACAATGCGTATGTGGGAGCAAATATTTTCGTCTTCAATCACATCACGCCACGTGAAAAAGAAGATTATCCTTAAATTAATTAATTAATTAAACCAATTTATTTGGTTAATTAATTAATAGGGATAATATCTTAATTATAAGATATTATCTTTATTTAATAAGAAAATATCATTAATTTGGATATTATCCTAATAAGGGGATAATATCTTAATTATAGGATATTATCTTATAATTAATGAGATAATATCATTAATTTAGATATTATCCTAATAAAGGGATATAATCAAGTCCGACTCAATCTCTACAAATTTGGGTAAAGAATAAACTCCTCATAATAAGAGTTTATTCTCTACGAAACCCTAGCCAAGAGGCTCCTATAAATAGATGACTTCATTCATCATTCAATGTACGACTTGGAAAAACCTACTAATAATACCCGAGAAAAATACCTGAATCTCTCTCCCTCTCTCCCTCTCCACTCTCCATATTTTCTCCACACGGCTCCGGCTGCCCGGTTCACACCATACATACATCTCTGTACCCTTTGCTTAGCTATTGTTTTCCTACAAACACTCGAACTAACTTAGGCATCAGAGGGCATCTGGCCAATACCCCCCAGGTGTGGTATATTTACTCCAATCTTTTTTACAGGAATCGAAGAAGAGAGAGAAGGAAGATCGAAGGTTGAAGGATCTAGAAGCGAATATTCTCCCGCGAGATTATTTGCACAAACATTTGGTGCTTTCATTGAGAGCACGAGTCATACTCAACGCGTGCTCAAGGAATCCGTTCCTCCTATTTTCCAATCCACCGAAGCCTTCCAAACAACCATGGTTGGAAGCAAGCGCACTAGGAGCAAGACCGCCGCGATGGCTCAATCCGTGACGGCCCAAAGCTACTCCTCCCACGATCCCGCGATCGACATGGTGGCACCACCACCTCTAGCCGCCATGAACCCGCAGCAAACCCTTGCTGCCGCACCACAAACCACCATGCCACCTGCCGGACTCGTAGCTGGGACCATCGCACCGGCCTCTATCATCGTCGTACCATCTCAAGGCCCCGTGGCCGGATCTAGCCACCTTCATAGCATTGCCGCTAAGCATGGTGGAACCTCCCATCAGGGTGGGCTCACTACCACCGCCGACTTTGGCCCAATCTTAGAGCAACTTCAGTCATTCCCTCCATTGCCTCCGCGCTCGACACACGCTCACACCTCTAATGAAACCCTAGCTCGTGTGCAATTGGGCTCCACGCACTTCTCTCCTCCCGATCCACGAAGTCAAGTATGAAAGTTTTGATTGGGTTGAGAAACTAATTATCTTTTTGGGACTTTGGACTTCCTTATGGTTTTGACCAAACTTTATATTTATATATATATATCCATAACGGTTTGAATGCATATGGTTTTCGGCATTGTTTTCTAAACGGTGGGGTTATATTATGTTGGTTTCAACTGTGAACTAAACTTTGTTTTTGTCCACTCAAATTTTTCTGTTTTGCGCCCCCCAGGTAGTAGTTTACTGAGCTGAGCGGCAGAGCTGAGTCGTGAACTTCAGAATCTCAAGCTTTCGTAGAACTCTGTTATTCATTTCTCTCTGTTAAGCTTCATTTTCGTTTGTAAACTGAAACTCTTAGATTGCTTTGTTATCGCCCCGTGCTAGGGGTTGATTTGTGAGGTTAGAGGCCTTTCTTGTAAACTGTTGAAGTGTATCTAAAGCATGCTGCCTGTTGGGATATAAGTGTGTTTTTAACAAGTTAAAATTTTTGGGAATTGTCCAATTTTCAGGGGAGACTCTGTCGAAATTTCGGCAGAAAGTCTTGTTCTTTAGTAAGTGGGCTCGGCATTGGTAAGATGCCGGAACTTTCACGGGATTCGTCTCGGAATTTGAGGAATTCGAGGCGGGTCATGTTATCCTTGATAATGTAACTATACCGTCTACGTGAAAAGTGCCATACACATGAATAGTAAATGTATTGGCAAATGTATTATGAATAGTAAATGTTTACGTGAATGGTGTCGTACACATGAATGGTAACTGTACTAGCAAATGTACTGTATGCTCATACAAAACTTTATTTATGAATTGATGAATAGTACTGTATATGTGAATAGTGACATATGTATGAATAGTAAAACCGTCACTGTATATAAAAAGGAACCTACAATTCCTTAAACTCATGGATGAACAATTAAATAAGAAGTTCCTCAAAACATGGACAATTATGTAAAGGCCTAAAGTCCCAAAATATGTACAATAAATTATAAGAATGTTCATACCATGAGAATATGTGATTTTGGTCTGAGTACAAAATCTAACAGTGTTGAGAACCTGAAGTTCCAACAATTAAATGGACAACCCTTGAGGTATTATTACAAGTTGTGGCATACAACATATTTCTTTGGCAAAAGAAAATGACAAAGCTCGATTTTATCACAATTGACACCTCAAGAAGAAATATATTTTGTGAATTCCGGTTGTTAAGGATACACCGTGAAAATGAATAATATCAGGATAAATCTCAAAGGATGAATTGAGGCTCCCCACATATTTTGTTATATTATATGATCTAGGCCGGAAGCCCATGGATCCAAATATATGAGAAATCCTGAACCTGAAGTTTTGGGTATATAGTAGTTAATGCTCTTCACTACTATATTGCAATATTATCATGGCTTTTCCTCAATTTTTATTTCATGCCCATTTGAAAATGGCAATTAAATTATGAGGTTGTGTTTAACCTGGGCCAGAAGTTCCGCACACACATGCATTAAAATATATAATTTGAGAGATTTGATGTGGTTATTTGAACCTATAAGGCATAAGGTTCCAAACCATCATTTTGAAAAGACGTGAAAACCACAGGTGCAAGTTTAAGAATTTGCCCAATTATTATAACAATAACAGAGCATACAACAGATAGATTCTTTTCACCTGCAAGGAATGAGCAGGCTCTGTAAATCTATAAAATTTCATTATGATCTGAAAGTCTCTGGAGAAAGAGAACGGCGCCTCTTGAGCTTAGTCACGAGTCTCTCTTGGTCTTCCAGAATCTTTTCATTGGAAATCTGCAGCATGTCAAGCCTTGTCTGCGTATCAATGAAGTATGAATAAATGTGTTTTGAACTTTGTTTTAGTTCTTTGATCATGGATTTGCCTTTTGGTTTCCTTTCAAATTTGAGCAGATTTGTTTTCATAAACAGCACTACAGTTTCCATTTGTTGCTTATACTTGTGCTTTTTGTTTTGCAGGGTTTTATCCTTATACATGTTTTGACCGATTTACCCAACTGAGTCTGACGTGATTTTCATAAGAGATGTGTTAAATCTATGAACCCTATTTGTGGGCAAGTCAATTTTTGACAGTATTGAAAGATTTATAAGTGGTGGGAAAATCAAATTGGTGGTTGTGGGTGTGATGGTCGGGGTGGTGACTGTTGAGTTTTCGTGCGGGGGGAAGAGGAGGAGGAGGAGAAGGGAAAGGGTGAGTTGGGTTGGGTTGGTGATTGGGTGATTGAAGAATTTGTTTATTGTTTATTTAAAACATGGACGATGGAGAGAGGGGGGACGGACGGTGTGGTAGCTAGAGTGGTGGGTTTGGTCTAGGTGCGTGAGAGAGAGAGAGAGAGAGAGAGAGAGAGTTTTATTGAAGAATTTGTTTATTTTTTATTTTAAACAAACAATAAAAATAAGGCAAATATGGAAATACATTTTATGTTGTTTTAGTAATTAAAAACAAGGACCCACTGGGCCTCTAGGAACATGTGTTGTATGACAACAAAAGTTAAATAAGCCCAAGAGGAACCCAAGAAGAGATAATAGGGAATTTCTCATCATATTTTGTTGGCTATAAAGCCACATTTTGACATTTTTCAAGTTAGGGTTTTTGGCCTCCAAACCATGAAGTGTTGATGTGTAGGTGAGACATCCTCCCTCCCATTTTGTTAGCCAAAAATCAGACCAACTAAAAGGTAGTCTAGCATCTAAGGCCTCTTGGTTGATCTTCTCTCCATCTCTTGTCCATTTTGGTGTAGTGAGGTAGAGGGCTTTTCCTTTGGAGCCTCTTGGTTGAGGAATCTACATGCTAAGAGGAGATTGAAGGCCTTTCCAACAAGGTGATCATTCTTGGTTCTCCAAGAAAAGTCTACAAGGGTAAAAGTTTAACATTTCTTCTCTTTTCTATTTTGTGCTCAAAGAGACTAGATCATAAGATGCTTGTGTTAAAATGAAAAAAGGCTTAGCTCAACTAGAATAAGCATAATCAATCCGCCATTATGAATGTTTATGTGTTATATGTTGTGGTTAAATTCATTCCAAACCATGAGACGCAAAATGTTCCCTTCAATTTTTCCCACTAATGATTTGCCCCCTAAATTTGTACTGGACAATGCTTGGCTCTTGACATATTAGGAGCCATTCCTCCTCAACAATGACGTGGGCTCCTTAAAAAACAACACATGTTTCCTTTCTTCTTCTATTTTTTCCCTTTTCTTTCAACGCTTTTAACCAAGCATTATGGCTGGTTTTACACAAGCCTCCGGCCATGTAAACCTCCGGCCAATTTTGGAGCCCAAATCATTATGTGCTTTCAATTTTTGGTTTTTGATTTGTAGCAAGAGCAGAAATTTGATTGGCTGATTTGAATACCAAATTTCGACGAAGTGAAGGAGGAGAGAGACAAAGAAATGAAGACTAGTAAATTCACCGTCGAAACCTCGAATCCCCGCCTTTGCTCACCTCAGATTTGGAGGGTAGAAAGTCACCGATCTCCACTGTTTCTGGCGTGAAGAGAGAGAAAGGGAGAGATAAATGATGGAGAGAGAGAGAGAAGAAAAAAGAAATTTGGTGGGCTACTTGTTCGTCCATATCGATTCAGTGGCGAGGTTGGTGATGAGGGTGGATTTGGAATAGGGGTGGCAGTGGGTTACTGCGCATCTGGTGGCTTTGTAGTGTCAGGTTGGGGAGGCTTCAGTTGAAACCAGCCAAAAGGTTTGGTTAAAAGCATTAAGGGAAAAAGAAGAAGAAAAGAAACACGTGTTGTTTTTTAGACAATGGGGGAACATTTAATATCCTTAATTTAAAAAAATAAAAAAATAAAAAAAGAGGATAGTGGTCAATTGAAAATTAGGTACAAGTTCAAGGAATAAATCACCAGTTTAGCCTTGAGAAAAATAAAATGAAGTAATGAAAAACAAAATCGAGGCAAAATACGATAACCAAAAATGTGTATTACCATTTTTTTAATCAAACCCTTAGAGCATCTCCAACAGCCTCTTCAACCTCAGTCATTAAAGCTGCAACCACTTTCTCTCTCTTCAGGACTGGTAAGTTGAATCTGGCTCTTCAAACGTTTAATTTTACTTCGGAAAAACAAAACCTACCTTGAAAATGTTAAAAATATCCATTTTTTTCTTTTCATATAATAAATACATAGACATTTTTCATATGTTTTCATATTTTGTATTCTTTTCCATGATATTATATTAATTGGATTGAAGAATCTATTGGAGCAAAAATTATTCAAGTAGCAAATAAGACTTTTCAAATTGCCACATAGGTCAACAAACTTCAATTTAACGAATTTTATTTGCTTCTAGTGTTGGATATGCTCTTAATACAATATACAAATTGTAATAATTGACTTCAAAAGAGCTTTGATCCAATCAAAGGTGAGCATTTCTTGCTGTATTATGTATAATAATATTCTCTATGCCCTATATTTCTGTTTACTATTATTACAAATTATGGTTGGGTTGTTTGTTCTATGTCTCGGGAATAACTTCGATCCTCTGCGTAATTGCAACACACAACTGGAAGAAAGTCTCAATCTGATAGGTGAAGATAGTTCTTCAGATTTTGATGAAGACGGCTTGAAGTTGTTGGAAGTGGAAGTGTTGAATACGGACTACAAAGATAATGTTTTTGATTTGCCACAGTTTGTAGCTGCATCATATACTCCGAAGGGAGACCTGGAAATGTCTATGATTTGCCATTCTTCTCCACAGTCTGATTTCTGTCCTCCACATTTTGATGAAGCTCTAGAAATGGTGGAAGAGACACACATAAAATCATGTAGGGTTGAAGAATGCTTTGTGGAAACAGGAACTGATTCCACCTTTGATGAAAGTACTGCACAAGATGTTCTTGCCAGTAAATATGATCATCTAAGTTTTCAAAGTGAATTAATTTTATGTAAAAATCTTATCAAGGTTATTATACCCCATATACCCAATATAGCTTTTGGTTGTTATGATGGTCTTCAATGCTTAATTGGTTTTGCAAGGAAGGATATTGAGAACATCTTTGGTGAAACCGCAAAGAGATTAAAGGTGATCCAAGGCCGTAGATCTTCAAAATTATGCAAGGTGGAGGCTGATCATAACTACCGTTCTTCACATGGAGTCATTAAATCCTGTGTTTATATTGATGACATAACTAGAGGTGAGGAAAGAGTGAAAGTTTCCTTGGAGGATAGAAGAAATGCTGAAGATCTGCCAATCTTTTTTTACATCCCCAATAATTTAGTTTATAAGAACGCCTATGTGAAATTTTCACTTGCTCGTATATCTCATGAGGGTTGCTGTTCACACTGTTTTGGGTATTGTTTGACATCACCAGTACCTTGCGTCTGTGCAGCTAAAACTGGGGGTCTGTTTGCATACACTCCGGGAGGATTGGTCAAGGTGAAGTTTCTGGAAGAATGTATATCCTTGAAGCGGGAACCTAAACAAGATCACAACTTGTATTGTAGAAACTGCCCACTTCAAAGGTCTAAGAATGAGAAGAGTTCTGTGCCATGCAAAGGCCATTCGTTACGGAAATTTATAAAGGAATGCTGGTCTAAATGCAGGTGCAACAAGAAATGTGGAAACCGGATTGTTCAGCAAGGCATCACTGTAAAGTTGCAGGTTAGTTTGCCCTCTGTGAATTTCTAGGCCCTAGGTAATAATAACCAGATGGGTATAAATTCTAAAGGCGTCTAAGTGGTTTAATCTATGTTGCAGGTGTTGTTGACACCCGAAGGGAAAGGGTGGGGTCTTCGAACACTGGAGGACTTGCCAGCAGGGGCTTTTGTTTGTGAGTACGTTGGAGAGATATTAACCAACACAGAACTACATGAGCGAAATGTGCAAAGTGCTAGTAACAAGAATACACGCTACCAAGTTCTGCTAGATGCAGGCTGGGGTTCAAAGGGTGTCTTGAAAGATGAAGAGGCCCTTTGCTTGGATGCTACAGTTTATGGAAATGCTGCAAGATTTATCAATCACAGGTGTAAAATCCATACTCCTAAAAGTTAACGTAATTGTCCGCTAGCTTTGCATCTGCATTAGACATGTAAATTCAACTTTAACCGTTAAGCTATTTTCACTTGCAATAAACTTAATGAACAGTTATTACACGATCATTAACGAGCATCATTTAAAGTGATGAAACAATTTTAGTTTTCTGCTATCATTAAGATAATTCTGCATCTTCTAGGTTTATATGTGCTTACCCTATAATGCAAGAAGTAATTATAGCCTAATATAGGTTGTGTATACATTTATATACATTTGTATCTTAACATCTTGGAAGGAAATGTGTTGCACTTTGTTGCTCAGGTATTTGAACATTTCAAACTGTTGATTAGGATGCTCTGTTCCTCAAACAAAGAAATTTTCAGATTGCATAAATTCTAGGTTTAGCTGTTTAGCCTTCCTTCGTATAGAAGTATTTTCTTGTCAGTGGTCTAATTATTGACTGCACCCCTTTACATGTTGTAGTTTCTTTATACTCAAATCAATTCAACTGACCTTCTCTAACCAAAATAACCAATTTGGTTCCATGACACCCCATAACATCTTAGGGGTGAACATGATCATCTCCGCCAGCCTATCCAAACTCTTCAATTTCTTTGTTCATTATTTAAGGTTTATCTTAGGTTGCATGCATACTTAAAATTAAAGTTATTGCCACGTGCAATAAACTTAACGAACAGTTATTATTCATCACTGAAGAGCATCATTCCATTTCTGTATGTATTATAGATTCTATATTAAGAGCCATGTTTCTTATTGAAGCTGTCTCAATGTCATTCTGTGCCGGAATGGTTTGTGTTCTTGGATATCTTGATTGATGAGAGCGGCTAATTTTCTCCTCTCCTTGAATACTTTTTTTTTTTTGTTGCTAAAATCTTCTACTGAAACATTTTACATTTATCGGTCAGATGTTCTGATGCTACCTTGGTAGAGATCCATGTGGAAGTGGAGACCCAGATCATCACTACTATCATATATGATTTTTCAGTATTCAAAGATCTCATCCCTTCAATCTTCTTTGTACTACTAGTCGAACCAATTCTTCATACAAGTAAATATGATTTCTTTTATTTATTTCATGCAGATTGCCCTTTTCACAACAGGGAAGGTTGATGCCATGGAGGAGCTGACTTGGGTAAGAGCGGGTTTCACCAGTATATGATATGTTATTAATGTGTGTTTGGCATCATCATCCAACTTTCAAATGCCTATGCTGTTTCAGGACTATGGCATCGACTTTCATGACCGTGATCGTGATAGTGGCCATCCCATCTGAACCCCTTCCATTGTCTCTGTGGAAGCCTGTTCTGTCGCGATCATAGTGATATGAAGGGTGATGTGCGCCTACTCACTTACATCCGACGGCAACGTAGTGCCTAACTGCAACTAAACTAGATGTGGTCCGAGGAATAGAATGCCTAACTGCAACTAAACTAAATTTCTTCATCGAACACCAGCATCGTACACCGACGGCCGTAGGCCAATAGATCTTCACTTCTCTATCGCTAGCGCCTTTTATACAGAGATAGTCTAGATTCGATTATTCGTTTTGGAGGTTGGCAAGGTAACTTCAAAGCAAATGAATAAGTCTTCTTTACAGACTTCATATTAGAATGAAGCTCTCTGTGTTCAACATAGAATCATGATACAATCAGCAATCATAACTTTATTTGAGTACCATATATATCTGATTTAAATATGAAAAAAAAAAAAGATTTCTCATCAAAAAGTTAATTATAGAATTGAAGAGCAGTTAGCATACAGAAGAAATACATAAGAATGAAATTATGTAAATGCTAAATTGGTAAATTGCCAATTTACAATATGGAAATGAGCTTTGGTTTCAGAGAGAGTGCAAGCTTCTTTTATATATATATATATATATATATATATACAGTCCCCTTCTATTGAGGGATCCCTTAAATAATTTTATTTGAGGGACGCCCTTTAGGGTACCCTACAATTTTTTTCTCAATGATCCAAACCATCTATTTTTTAGGTCTTTATTCATAGATCATCCTTACAAAAAATTAGATAAATCAGAAACCGTTTCGATATCCAATTGTGTCCTACAAAATCAACGAACAACGATGCATCAAGAAAGTACTCAAATTTCAATAATACAATTGAGTGGTCAAATGATATCGGATTCAAGTGATTTTTTGTAGAGATGATCTTTGAATGTGTATCTACAAAATAGACGGTTTAGATTAGTGAAATACAATCCGGAGTGGGGCCTACAAGGGGTGTCCCTCAAATAAGCTTATTTGAGGGATCCCTCAATAGAAGCTCTCTGTATATATATATATATATATAGTTACATACATATCGAAAATATCATATTTCCCCTCTGTAACCACCAGATCCAAAATAATCCCTTCTAGAGCTGGAAATTGCCATTCTTTTCTGATGCTCCAGTTTGGGGCAGTCATGGATGCGATGACCAAGCCCGCCACAATAAACGCAGCCCTTAACCCCGCTCGCATTTGTAATTGCATCCGCATTTAATTCCATTGGATCATTAAGCTCAGCCAACATGGGTGGAATCCTTTGTTTTGCCTCTTGCAGGAGGTGCTTCAAATCAAGAAGTGTTGTCTCACTTTGATTTTTGTTTATAAACGTTGTTGCTATTCCAGTCTTGCCACATCTTCCTGCTCGTCCAATCCTGTGGACAGTCTTCAATCTGTGCTGGCATGTCATAATTGATGACATGCTGAATATCCGGAACATCCAAACCCTTTGAGACAACACCAGTGGCAACCAAGACATATTTCTTCCCTTTCTTGAAGGAAGAAATGACATCCTCTCTCTCATTCTGATCCATCCCCACATGAATGCCCACTGCATCCACTCCTTTTATCAAAAGATATATATGAACGTCATCCACATCAGCTTTGTTTTCACAGAATATTATAACAGGTGGTGCGGTCTTTTGTAAACATTTAAGAAGGTAAACAAACTTGGCCTCTTGCTTCACATACTCAACCTCCTGAATTACACCCAAATTTGCAGCTCCAGGTCTTCCCACGTTCACAGTGGCAGGTTTTACCAAAGCGCTTTTAGCAAAGTTCAGAACTTTTGTGGGCATGGTGGCTGGTGATAAACACATAATTATTACAATTTCTATCCCTAATCTATATTTGTTAGTACTTTGTTTCAATGAATTTTGAAACATTTAGAATGTTACATTGCATTTTACAAATCCATTTGCACTTCATTGAAATAAAAGCTAATTCAATTGAATTTTCTATTAGGTAGCTATTTCTTGTGCAGCAGCCCAAGGAGAGAAAAGAGATGAAGCCCAAACTCCAGTCCATTTTCGGCAGTCAGCTTGCAAGCCCCAAAACACACGTTTTTACTGCTCAGATGGGAATGCATTCTGCATGAAAGTTGTTCCAATGGGTGTCTATTATAACATATCCAAATTTGAGCCCCATTTGATACATATTGAAACCTCAGGCCTTCCTACACCAAGCCTGGTTCAGAGAATTCGTTTTTCCAGCAACACATGTGCAGCAGCAAAAGAACTTTATTAGCCAGCAACAAAGACTAGTAGCACATGGGTTGGCAGCAAATAAAGAGCCTGACCCCCATGCTAAAAGAAAGGAAAAGTAGCAATGGATGGAGCAACCAAGAAGAAAAGAATTGAAAAGAATGCATGAAGTGCCAACCCATGCTAAAAGAAGAAACATTGAAGAGATGGGCTACGGTTTTGCATTGAAAGGGATAAGAATTTCAGATTTTAATATTTCCCTAGTGATTGTTGTTGTTGAGATTTAAGGCTATAAATAGGAAGCTCTACAAGCCTTCAAAACACACCCAAGCTCCACAACTCTTGAGCTTTCTCTCTTCCCTCCATCTTTCTAAGTTTTAATTTCTGTTTTTAGTTTAATTTTATTATGGGGAACTAACTCCCTAGCTAAGGCTAGGGAGAAAGCTTTTAATATAAGTGTGTAATTTTTATTAGTTTGATCCAAACTTAAGCTTTAATGTGAATTTGTAGTTTTTGTTCAAATGGAATTTGTAGTTTTCTTTTTAATTAATTGATGAATGTTTGATAATCTATTTCATGGGTTCAATCATGTTTTTCCCATTGTGTAGTAAAAACTTTCATACTTTTAAATGAGAAGAAAATTACTAAAGATTAATTGAATTTTGATGAAGTTTATTTTTTGATAGTTTGTTGCCAATGGTACAAGTTATGCTTAGAATACTTCTAAAGGAAATTAAAAAGGGCTTTAATTATTTTGAACAACTACAAAGGAAAATATTTTGTGGATCAAATTATTAAGAGTTGCATGCTTATGTTAAAAGTGGAAACCCAATGCCTTAGTGTTTTAATCAATTGAATTTTCTTGAAATCAAATCTTGCATAAATCTACTTTTCAATCATAATTGTTCTTTTTCAGCTCTGTTATCTTTACACCGCTCTCTGTGGATACGACACTCGGACTTCCGAGCTACACTACTATACGACACCTCCCTTGGGTTTTACAAAGTGGTGCGAACAAATTGGCGCCGTTGCCGGGGAGCGGCTTGTCAAAGAGTATAGAGATCCCCTTGGTCAGAGGTTTGCTGGTTATGTGAAATTCTTCACATATGGTACACTCTTTCCGACTTTCATCTTATTGTTAATAATTTTTTTTTTTTTTTTTTTTTTTTGTTTGTTTGTTTTGTTTTGTTTTGTTTTTGTTTATTTATTTATGCGACCTAGAGATCATCTAGGAAGATTTGTTAAAAAGCTTGAAACTGTTAATTTAGAACATTCTGCTTCAACTTCTTCAACTGAAATATCCGACAAATCTGAAAGCATGGCAGAAATTGCAAATAATCAACAAGAAATTAATGCTCAGATTGAGAATAATGAAATTCCCATAGGAGAAGAAGTAGTTGCACCTAGAACTTTAGAGACATTATTGCATCCTATTCGTGCACCAAATCCATCTTGCATCATGTTTCCACCTAACATGCCAAATTATGATTTCAAACCTGGAATGATTCAATTACTACCTATTTTTCATGGCATGGAAAGTGAAAATCCTTATGTGCATGTTAGGGAATTTGAAGAAGCAATTGGCACCTTTTACAATGTTCAACTTGATAGGATTAATTTCATAAGGTTGAAATTTTTTCCTTTTTCCTTAAAAGAAAAGGCTAAAAGTTGGTTGTATTCATTAAGGGCTAGGTCCATAGGTTCATGGGGGGAAATGACTCAAGCATTTTTTAACAAATATTTTCCTAATCACAAGACGATTGCTCTTAAGAAAAGAATCTCAAATTTCTCTCAAAAAGAAAATGAAACTTTGTATCAAACTTGGGAAAAATTTAAAGAGCTTTTGAATTTGTGCCCACACCATGGCTTTGAAAACTGGCGTCTTGCTAGTTATATCTATGAGGGACTTCTCCCTCGTGATCGCCAATTTGTTGAGTCAATGTGTAATGGAAATTTTATGCAAAAAGACCCTGATGATGCCTTAGAATTTTTGGATGAAATTGCTGAAAAAGCTCATCAATGGACTGTCCCCAGTCCAGTTGAGACCACTGATCGGTCAAGAATTGCCACATCTTCTACTAATAAAGGAATTTATCAATTAAAAGAAGAAGATGATTGGAAATTCAAATTTGAGGTTTTGACTAAAGAGATAGCTGCTTTGAAAACGGAAAAATCAAATTTGCCTCAACCTGTTTTTCAAGCTGATATTAATCAAGTATGTGATTCTTGTTATGAGATTGGTCATACTGTTAAAAATTGCCCAATTTTTCAGGAAATGAAAGGAGCTTATGAGGAGCGTTGTGCTGCTGTTGGAAACTTCAAACAACAGTATTCTCCTTTTTCCAACACTTACAATCCAGCAACAAGAAACCACCCAAACTTTCGTTGGAGCAATGAGTCACAACCTCAAGTAAGTGATAGAAATTCTTTCAATCATCAGTTTCCTGCAACTAATACATTTAATGCTAGACCTTCTTTGAGCGATACTCTTCAAGCATTTATGCAGGAACAGCAGAAGCAAAATCAAAGGTATGATACCTTGTTTGGTCAAATAGTTGAAGAAAATAAAGAAATTAAAAGCCAAATTTCTAAATTGACAAATTCTTTTGCAATAAATGAAAAAGGAAAATTTCCTTCTCAAACTCAACCAAATCCAAAGAATGTTAATTCATGTGAAACCTCAATTGAACATGCTAAGTCTGTCATTGCTCTTAGAAGTGGTAAAATAATTGATAACACACCTTCACCAAAGGAAGTTGAAAAATCTAAGAATAATGATGAACTAAACAAGTCCAAATTGAGTGAATCAAATGAATATCATTTTCCTGCTCCTTTTCCCCAAGCTTTAAATCCTCCAAAGAAATTGAATCAAAATTCTGAAATTTTGGATGTTTTTAAAGAAATCAAAGTTAATATTCCTCTGTTAGATGCTATTAAACAGATCCCTTCTTATGCTAAATTTTTAAAAGATCTGTGCACTTTTAAAAGAAAGCATCAGGTGAAGAAAACTGCATTTTTGACTGAACATGTGAGTGCATTGTTGCAACATAAGGTCCCTCCTAAATACAAAGATCCAGGAAGTCCCACTCTTTCATGTGTAATTGGAAAAAATTACATCAATTGTGCTTTGCTTGATTTGGGGGCTAGTGTAAATTTATTGCCATATTCAGTATATTTGCAGTTAGGTCTTGGTGAATTGAAGCCCACAACAATGAAGTTGCAACTTGCTGATCGTTCTGTACGAGTGCCGAGAGGGGTAATTGAGGATGTATTGGTCCAAGTGGACAAATTTTACTACCCTGTTGACTTTGTTGTTTTGGATACACAACCTGTTTTGCATTCTGAAAATGAAATTCCTGTCATTTTAGGACGTCCATTTCTTGCTACATGTGATGCACACATTAGTTGCAGAAGTGGGGTAATGAAACTCAGTTTTGGTAACATGACATTGGAAATTAACATTTTTAATGTTTTCAGGCGACCTTATGAAGATGATGAATGTGCAGTGGTGAACTTGGTTGAAGCTCTTGTGCAGGATCAATTTGAGAAGACTAGTATTTCTAACCCTCTAGAGGCTCTTTTATTGAATTCTAAAGAATCTGAATTACTTGAGGATCTGGAAATTGCTTATCTTAATTCGTTGTTTAAATCCTTGCAGGTTAATAAATGGACACCAAAATTTGAGAAGCTTCCACCTCGGAAGGAAAAGACATTGCCATCAAATGTGGAAGTTCCTAATCTAGAATTGAAACCTTTACCCATGGGACTTAAACATGCGTTCTTGGGGTCCAACAACACTTTTCCAGTGGTAATATCTTCTGAACTTGACTCTTTGCAAGAAGGTAAGTTACTTAATGTGTTGAATTCTCACAGATCTGCCATTGGTTGGACTCTTGCTGACATTAAGGGAATTAGTCCTCTTGTTTGTACTCATAAAATATTTTTAGAGGATGAAGCCAAGTCTTCTAGGGAAGCACAACGTAGGTTAAACCCAATCATGAAAGATGTTGTTAAAACTGAGGTGTTGAAATTAATAGATGCAGGTATTATTTATTCCATCTCTGATAGTAAATGGGTAAGTCCTACTCAAGTTGTACCTAAGAAATCTGGCATAACTGTGGTTAAAAATGATAAGAATGAATTGATACCTACTAGAGTTGTTTCAAGTTGGCGCATGTGCATTGATTATAGAAAGCTAAATTCTGCAACTAGAAAAGACCATTTCCCTTTACCTTTTATTGATCAAATCTTAGAAAGGGTAGCCGGTCATGAATTTTATTGTTTCCTAGATGGATACTCAGGTTATTATCAAATTGAAATTGCCATTGAAGATCAAGAAAAAACTACTTTTACATGTCCTTTTGGTACTTTTGCTTTTCGTAGAATGCCTTTTGGATTATGTAATGCTCCTGCTACTTTTCAAAGATGCATGATCAGTATTTTCAGTGATATGATTGAGAAATTTCTTGAAGTTTTCATGGATGATATATCTGTTTTCGGTGATTCTTTTGATAATTGCTTGAGTAATTTGGAAAAAGTATTGGTTCGATGCCAAGAGAAAAACTTTGTTTTAAATTGGGAGAAATGTCATTTTATGGTTTCTTCTGGAATTGTTCTTGGTCATATTGTTTCATCTAAAGGAATTGAAGTGGATAAAGCTAAAATTGAATTGATTTCAAAATTGCCAGTTCCAAAAACTGTTAAAGATGTCAGATCATTTTTAGGTCATGCTGGTTTTTATAGGAGATTTATTCAGAATTTTAGTGCAATATCTAGACCCTTGTGTAATCTCCTATTAAAAGACAGTATATTTGAGTGGTCTGATTCATGTCAAAAGGCTTTTGAGAAATTAATTAAAATGCTCACATCTGCTCCAATTATGCAACCACCTGACTGGACTTTACCTTTTGAAATTATGTGTGATGCCAGTGATTTTGCGGTTGGAGCTGTTTTGGGGCAAAGAAAGGATAAGAAGCCACATGTCATCCATTATGCAAGCAGAACCTTGAACAGTGCTCAGATGAATTATTCTACAACTGAAAAAGAACTCCTTGCTGTGGTATTTGCTTTGGATAAGTTTCGTGCTTATATAGTTGGATCACCTATTGTTATTTTCACTGACCATGCAGCTTTAAAATACCTTTTTGAAAAGAAAGATGCTAAAGCTCGACTGATTAGGTGGATCCTACTACTTCAAGAATTTGACATCACAATCAAAGACAAAAAGGGAGTAGAAAATGTAGTGGCTGATCATTTGTCTAGATTGAGTTTTAAGGAGTCCATTGAAACATTGCCAATTAATGATTCTTTTCCAGATGAGCAATTATTTGCTATTTCAGAATTACCTTGGTTTGCTAACATTGTTAATTTTCTTGCTACAGGTAAAATTCCATCTGATTGGACTGCTCAAGACAAGAGGAAATTTCTTATAGAGGTTCAAAATTTCTTTTGGGATGACCCCTATCTGTTTAAATATTGCCCTGATCAGATCATTAGGAGGTGTGTACCTGATAATGAAATCCATGCAGTAATTTCTTTTTGTCATAATGAAGCATGTGGTGGTCATTTTTCTGTAAAGAAAACCGCTGCAAAAATTTTGCAGTGTGGATTTTATTGGCCTACGCTTTTTAAAGACACTAATTCTTTTTGTCGAACTTGTGACCGTTGTCAAAAGTTGGGGGCAATTACCCGTAGAAACATGATGCCTTTGAACCCAATTTTGGTAATTGAAATATTTGATTGTTGGGGCATTGATTTTATGGGTCCTTTCCCTATTTCTTTTGGATATCTTTATATCTTGGTCGGTATTGATTATGTTTCCAAATGGGTAGAGGCTGTTCCTTGTCGACATAATGATCATAAAACTGTTTTGCGGTTTTTAAAAGAAAACATTTTCGCAAGATTTGGAACACCTCGAGCTATTATAAGTGATGGGGGAAAACACTTTTGTAATAAACCTTTTGAGGCTTTAATGAAAAAATATGGTGTCAATCATAAAGTCGCTACCCCATATCACCCACAAACTAGCGGTCAAGTTGAACTTGCTAATCGGGAGATAAAACAAATTTTGGAAAAAACTGTGAGTCCTAACCGTAAAGATTGGTCTTTGAGATTAACTGATGCTTTATGGGCATACCGTACAGCATACAAATCCCCCATAGGGATGTCACCGTACAGACTTGTCTACGGTAAGGCTTGTCATTTACCAGTTGAACTTGAACATAAGGCATATTGGGCAATTAAAATGTTTAATTTTGGTTTAAATGATGCAAGTTCGAATAGGAAGCTTCAGTTGAATGAGTTGGCAGAATTAAGGAATGATGCTTATGAAAACTCTCGAATTTACAAAGAGAAAATGAAGGTTTTTCATGATAAAAATATTTTGAGGAAAAACTTTGAACCATCACAGAAAGTTCTCTTATATAATTCGAGATTGCATATTTTCTCTGGTAAACTTCGTTCCAGATGGACAGGTCCATATGTGGTCACAAGAGTTTTTCCTTTTGGAGCAGTGGAGATTGAGGATCCAAAAAATGGTAATGTTTTTAAAGTTAATGGTCAACGTCTTAAACCATTTTTGGAGAATTTTGTTTTGCAGGATGACACGAGTCACTTGGAGAATCCTGTTTATCAGGATTGAATTTTCAGACTATCTTTAGTTTAGTATTCTTTATTTATTTGTGCTATTTATGTTTTTTCGATACTAACAAGCTGTAGGATTTATTTTGAAGATTTTCTTTTTTTTTTAATTTTCAGGTAATTTCTTTCCTGACCCTTCTATTCTTTTTTGCTCAATTATAATCATTTGTCTCTCTTTAATGTATTACGCATGCTCACATTGAGGACAATGTTTCATTCAAGTTGGGGGGAAGTGGAATTATTTTTGGCAATTTTTTAGTTCGTAAATTTTATTTCAAAAAAAAAAAAATTAAAAAAAAAAAACCTCCACGCTTGTTGTCATCAAAACAGACTTGCATTAAATTGAGATTTGATATTCATGCATGAATTTAAAATTGAGAACACTTGAGCGATACGATAACTAATCCAGTCTTTAGTCTTTTTCATTTATTTCTACTTAATGAATGATTTATGAGCTAGGCTTTGAAAAATTCACACTCACACTAATGCGCTTGAGAAGATAGAGTTTGAGATTGATTGTATTTATCTTTGTTGTCTTGAAGAAAAAAAAAAAAAAAAAAAAAAAAAAAAAAAAGAGAATAAAAAGAGAACTTTCACTTAGTAACCGGGCCTCTTGCCTAATCAGTAGTGAGCGTTCGCGTCAAACCGTGAAGTTCTTAAAAATAAAAAAAATGCATGTGTGACTTGTTTAGCTTTGTAGCCTTTTTAACTCGAGTTATTAAGCTCATCGGGGTGTTTCAACACCTAATGCCTTAAAGCCTTTGTGTTTGAGAGTCATTGGCCTAACACTTGCTACATGGGTTAATTAGAAAGCTTAAGAGAGCTAAACATTGCACAGTCCACATAATAGCATGTATATATTTATTTAAAAAAAATAAAATAAAATCTAAGATAGCAAGGATGGTGTGATTATGATTGAATTTTTGTCTTCTCAACTGTGTTAGTTCACTTTACACCAAAGAAAGCAAATGAAAAGTTTATTAATGGTGATAAATGACTTTAACTTTAGACTGGAAGAACTTAAAGTTTTGGATTTGTGTTCGCTCTTTTAAATTTGTTCATGAATTGAGAATCTTGGTTTTTGAGCTTTGACATTCTTGATGATAATTTGGCAGGAGAGTTACTTAAAATTTCAGATGTTTGTGGGTATCATCCCTGAAAACCCTCACGAGACTATAACTCGTCCACTAGGGCAACCTAGGGGTTTAAAGGCTTATTGCATACGCTAAATGCAATCGAGATCCCTGCGGAAGTGGCTTAATTAGTTTTCATTTATTCTTAGTTTTTAATTTTAGTTTGCTCGAGGACTAGCAAATTATAGGTTTGGGGGTATTTGATAAACACATAATTATTACAATTTCTATCCCTAATCTATATTTGTTAGTACTTTGTTTCAATGAATTTTGAAACATTTAGAATGTTACATTGCATTTTACAAATCCATTTGCACTTCATTGAAATAAAAGCTAATTCAATTGAATTTTCTATTAGGTAGCTATTTCTTGTGCAGCAGCCCAAGGAGAGAAAAGAGATGAAGCCCAAACTCCAGTCCATTTTCGGCAGTCAGCTTGCAAGCCCCAAAACACACGTTTTTACTGCTCAGATGGGAATGCATTCTGCATGAAAGTTGTTCCAATGGGTGTCTATTATAACATATCCAAATTTGAGCCCCATTTGATACATATTGAAACCTCAGGCCTTCCTACACCAAGCCTGGTTCAGAGAATTCGTTTTTCCAGCAACACATGTGCAGCAGCAAAAGAACTTTATTAGCCAGCAACAAAGACTAGTAGCACATGGGTTGGCAGCAAATAAAGAGCCTGACCCCCATGCTAAAAGAAAGGAAAAGTAGCAATGGATGGAGCAACCAAGAAGAAAAGAATTGAAAAGAATGCATGAAGTGCCAACCCATGCTAAAAGAAGAAACATTGAAGAGATGGGCTACGGTTTTGCATTGAAAGGGATAAGAATTTCAGATTTTAATATTTCCCTAGTGATTGTTGTTGTTGAGATTTAAGGCTATAAATAGGAAGCTCTACAAGCCTTCAAAACACACCCAAGCTCCACAACTCTTGAGCTTTCTCTCTTCCCTCCATCTTTCTAAGTTTTAATTTCTGTTTTTAGTTTAATTTTATTATGGGGAACTAACTCCCTAGCTAAGGCTAGGGAGAAAGCTTTTAATATAAGTGTGTAATTTTTATTAGTTTGATCCAAACTTAAGCTTTAATGTGAATTTGTAGTTTTTGTTCAAATGGAATTTGTAGTTTTCTTTTTAATTAATTGATGAATGTTTGATAATCTATTTCATGGGTTCAATCATGTTTTTCCCATTGTGTAGTAAAAACTTTCATACTTTTAAATGAGAAGAAAATTACTAAAGATTAATTGAATTTTGATGAAGTTTATTTTTTGATAGTTTGTTGCCAATGGTACAAGTTATGCTTAGAATACTTCTAAAGGAAATTAAAAAGGGCTTTAATTATTTTGAACAACTACAAAGGAAAATATTTTGTGGATCAAATTATTAAGAGTTGCATGCTTATGTTAAAAGTGGAAACCCAATGCCTTAGTGTTTTAATCAATTGAATTTTCTTGAAATCAAATCTTGCATAAATCTACTTTTCAATCATAATTGTTCTTTTTCAGCTCTGTTATCTTTACACCGCTCTTTATGGATACGACACTCGGACTTCCGAGCTACACTACTATACGACACCTCCCTTGGGTTTTACAAAGTGGTGCGAACAGCTGGAAATAAGAGAGTTTGTCTTTGAGATTTAAAGTGGTCAAAAACGTGTCTTATGTCATCCTCAAAGCCCATATCTACCAATCTATCAGCCTCATCCAAAGTTAAATATGTGCAATTGTTGAGATTAATTTTTTTCTTTGCCAGCATGTCCTTCAATCTCCCAGAAGTAGCAACAACTATATGAACACCTTCCTTGATAATGTCCAATTGCGAACGCATATCCACTTCACCGATACAGAGCAAAGGCCTTATCTTTGGATATCCAGCCTGTCTCATAGGAACCAGATACTCTTCCACCACTTCATAAATCTGCTTTGCGAGCTCCCTTGATGGGCAAATGATCAATCCAAAAGGCCCTTGACCAGGAACAATTGGCATCCTAATTTCCTCTTGCAATGCAACCATAATCAATGGCAGCACAAAAACCAATGTCTTTCCTGAGCCAGTAGACGCAACACCAATCATATCCCTCCCGGATAAAATCACCGGAAGACCTTGCATCTAAATGGGGGTCAGCTGGACAATACCCTTGGCTTTCAGAGTCTTCAAAATCGGTTCAGGAAATCTCATGTCCTTGAAATTCTTAATAGGTGGTGGAACATCTTCACCACTAACTTGGATATGCCACTGCTTTCGAATCAAGTCACATTGCTTCGTTGGCATCTTTCTTATATGCAATGGGGGCTTCCAACCTGTTGGTATAGGGTTGGTATAAGTGATTCCCTTTGCCAATTCACCAACTGACATTAGTGTTTTGCGATCCGATAAGGTGTCAATAATCTCTTTCTCTTGTTGCACCATCTGCTGGATTGGAGTAATCTTGGGAGCCTCATGCTTCATCACTAAAGATTTAACAAGGAGACTAGGTCTGCTTGGTTTGTCTTCTGCAACAAAATTTGATTTTTCCGACTATGCTTTACCAAGGAGACTAGGGTTTGCCTGAGCAGCTAGCTTTAAATTGTCTGACTTCTCTTCAGGCCCGAAAGACTTTACCTTGTGTTGAAGAATCTTATGAGCTTCCATTGCTCCACGCTTCGCCACTGGAACATACTCAACATAATCATCTTCTTTTTCCATGGTTCTTTTTATTTGTTTTGATACAACTTCTCTGAGGCACAATCTAAAACTAGGCCTTTATATAGGAATCAAATTATAATCCAATTCCTAATAGGAATTGGAAATTTTGATTATGATCCAAATCCTACTTGGAATTAAAAATTAACATGCCGAAATATAAGGATAAATCCTAATCAACTAGGGAATAATTTAAGTATGAGCGTAGAGAAGTGGCAATTTAATAAGGCAGGGATCATCATCTAGTCATAAAATATTATTCTTGCATACATTATCTAGTCATAAAATATTATTCTTGCATCAGTAATTTGTTTTCGCATGATGTGCTTCATTTGGCGCAGGTTAATTTTACTCCGAATTTTGATCACTCACAAAAAGAGCCATCGGTTTTACTTGCTCGATTTCCAACTTTATTACTGAATGGTGCTTCTGGGATTGCAGTATTTTTCTTATGTTTCATTGTCCTTCATGATCAAAAGCTGCTGCTTGTGTTTTGTTCTTGTTCTTCCTCAATAATTGTATATATTCAATTCACATATGGCTAAATTAATTTTCAGGTTGGCATGGCAACCAACATTCCTCCGCATAATCTTGGAGAGTTGGTAGATGTTCTTATGGGGGTGTATTCAATTGAGATTTTAAAAGATTATTTTGGGATAAATAAGTCTTGTGGTATTCAATTAAAACTTTTAAATAATCTAAACAAGTCTTGTGGTATTTCATTAAGACTATTAGGATTTTTTAAAGAGGTTGTCAAAGTCTTATAGTATTCAATCAAGACTTTAAACAAGTAACAAAAAGTCTTATGGTATTCAAAAACTTGTTAATTTCGAAGGATTTTTTCAAATGCGAAATTGTGTGAGACTTTTTAGTGAGATGTATAAATTAGGGGTGGGCATTGGAACCGCAAAACCGCAAAACCGAACCAAACCAATCCGAAAAAAACCTTGTTGACCGAAAAAGTCAACAACCGAGTCCAATCCAAACCGAACCGGTTCAGACCGGTTCCGGTTCCGGTTTTTCATCCTAAAGAACCGGTCCAATCCGAACCGGTCCAATAAAATTAATATATATATATTTTTTATATTATATATATTTATATTTGAAATTATTTAATATTTTCATATGTGGCTAAGGTTGATTGGGTGTGTATGCTGCTACCAAAGGTGAGCACACACAGAATCACACGAAAAAAAAAAACGCTGACTAAGTGACTTTGGGTTTTTTCATTTTGGTCTTCGTTTTCCTCCCTTCCAAACCTCTAAGCTCTCTCCTTCTCAGCCGCCGAAACCAGAGGCTCTGTGTGCACCATCGCCAAACCGCTCTCAGCCATCATCTCTCTAAGCCAAACCTACCTTTCTCTCATCCTTCCTCTCTCTCATCCTCTCTGACAGAAGCTCTGTCTGCGCCAACAATCCTCTCTGCGCAAAATCCCTCTCAGGCAATCCTCTCTGTCATCCAGCGCCCTCTCAGCCTTCGCTTCTCTCAGAGCCGCCACCTCTCTCAGTCGCCGCCATCTCTCTCAGTCGCCGCCACCTCTCTCAGTCGCCGCCATCACAGGTCAGATTTTGTTTTCGTTTTTTCCTTTTTTTTTTTTCCTTTTCCCCTTTGAATCTGTGGCTCACTCCAAATGTTATATTCTTCACAGATTCAGCACAGCAGTTCGCAGCCATCTCTTCATTTTATTTACCTCTCTTTCTCTCTGTCAGGTATGATTCAACTCTTCAATTTATTTAATATCTGATTGTTATGCTGCCAAGTTTAGTTTAGTTCTTAGCTTTGTTATTGTTTGCTGGGTTGTGGTTTGGTTTTTTATGGCTGCTGTTCTGTTCATGATTAAGGAAATAAAATAGTACATAGTGTATTTCAAATTGGATTATTAATGTAATAATTTTACCAAGGACTTGTAAATTTCCATTCTTGCTGATAAGAAACCTCAGTGCCCTTCCTTCAAGAATTGGGTAAATTTCCATTTTTGCTGACAAGAAACCTCAGTGCTCTACTCTATAAATGAATAAAACCTGATGGTTTAAACTACAGCACATTGAGTTTTATACATAATAATATGGTGTAGCCTTGGGTTCAGCTCTCGACGATTTGAGAGTTGAATCATAAACCTTGATCCCTAAATCAGCAGGAGATGGTATATTGAAGTATTGTTTAATGGTTTGTTTTTTTTTCTCTTTTTTCTCTCTGTTTTAGGGATCAAGTTTTAATGGCTTGTTTAAACTTGTAACTCATAACTTGGAAACTAAGGCATTGCTAAGACATGTTATTAGTACTTACAATGCTTATGTGAATCTGAAATTTACTTGCTCAATTTGTTTGCGAGATTGAATATGAAATTGTTAATATTTCTGAAATTGTTAATATTTTATTGGTTGTAATATGGCATTACCATGTGAATCTGAAATTGTTATTAGTACTTACAATGCTTTACTACAATTCATTGATTTAGGAAATTGAATTGGCAGCAATTGGTGCATATCAGCAAAAGATTTCTGGAGCAGTTTGCAGCTTTTCTGCCACTCTCTGAGGTATTCTTCATTTCTCTCTCTGTCTATCTCTCAGATTTTGATTTGCAGAAATTCTGCATATTTTTTAGTTGTTTTTTGTGGATAAATGTCCTCTGTTATTAATAAGAATTCTGCAGAAATTCTGCTAACATTTGCCTTGTGTTGTGAATAAGCTTTCTTTAGTTGTGCATTCAAATTTATCAAAATGGCAGCCGTAGAAATTTATCAAATTGATTAATGGATGAGATGCCGTTGTGCATAACAGTGTTTTAATGGATGAGATGCCGTTGTACTATATAATATGTATGTTTGACTAATGTTTTAATGGGTTTATATTTTTTTTTATGTAGATATTATGAGTTCATCCACACCTACCAAGTGTGCTCCAGCTACTTTTCAATGTTAAGGAGGAATTTAATGAAGTTGGATTGAACTTGAGTTGTAACATATATTTGGATTGAATTTGGGTTTTATTTGGATTGTAATTTATTTTAGAATTTATTTTGCTAAAGTTTGATTGAATTTGGGTTGTAATTTATATGTTGTTGAAGTTTGATTGAAGTTGGATTGTATTTTTATTGAAGTTGGATTCATTTTGATGTGTTGAAATCTTGATGGAAGCTCAAATTTTGGGTATTTTAGTATATAAATGCATTTTGGGCAGATCTGGAAAAAATGTAAAAAATAAAATTTTGGGCCCAGCGAAAACCGGAACCGCAGGAACCGAACCGGAACCGGACAGGTCCGGGTTGGTTCGGATTTCTAGTTGGATTTTTGGCAGAACCGGTCCAAACCGAACCGGTCTGCAATTTCGGTTCAGGTTCCATTTTTTAGAGAAAACCGGTCCAAACCGGACCGTGCCCACGCCTAGTATAAATATCAAACCCTATCTCAAATCCCACCCCAACCCATGAGACTTTTTTTTAACGTGAGATTGTTTTTTGTGCTCATCCACTTCGCCTTCTCTCAAAGCCAACTTCAACAGCCAAAGCTTCACTGCCACAAGCGATCTCTACAACTCTACCGGCAAAACCACTTCACCTTCTCTGCTATACCTCAGTCAAATTTATGGCAACACCACGAGACCCAACATGTCCAAAGTTCCAAACTCAGATGGGTTCTTATCTGTTAAAGCTTAAATGGATAATCCAAACTCTATCTCCAGCTTCGCCAGCAAGGTCATTGGCTCTCTGCCCTCACTTGTAAGAAAATTCAAATGAAGGACCTCCAATTCCTTTAACAAAATAGAGAGACTTGATAGTAGAAGTTCTTGCCCTCACTTGTAAGAAAATTCATGACTGAGAAATTCACAGGAGAATTGCACAAATCGGAAAACTGTACCGAGAACTTATGCTATGCATGTATCTAGCAGGCTTGATTGGTACTTCGGTGGTAATAGATTATGCTAATGAGATAGAACAAAGAGTTCTCTTTTTTCTTTTTCTTTTTTAATCAATTCTCCCTTACTCAAGGATTTACCAATTTTGTTCAAATTTTGAACCATCATGTATGAATTTTGCCAATCAACTGAACTAGAGAACCTTCCTCTTAGGGCCTCTACTTTCCTTTGATTCCCAGCAGAGAAAAGAAATGGCATATAACTTCCAACTTATTAATTGAGGATTAACTCCAAACAATACCATACTTTGAAAAAGAAGTTGGTAGGGGATAGAAGAGAAAATACTCCCACAAAAAAAAAACATAGGGTAGAAACTCCACTTGCATAGAACCACATGATATCTCATAACAGTAATAGTTCATAGGGTAACACAAATTTTAAAATACCAAGCAAGTTCCTTTTATACTATTTGACTGGAATTACCAGCTAGCGTTAAGATGGTAAAACCACCAACCTCCCCTGTTCTGGGTTCACTATATTTGTCGGGCAAGGTATTTAAAAAAGTTTCAAATTTTGTTTTGGGCTATGGCCCTATTTAGTCAGACCCAGATATAAATCCTATGATATAAATCGATGTGGTCCTTTTAAATCTTATAAAATCTTATGATATAATCTTTAAAATCCAAAAGTTAAAAATCTTGATTATACAAAATTATCAATAAAATCCTATAAGTCATTACATTCTGATTAAATCCGCTGGATTTTTTTATCCTTAAAATAGTATTTTAAAATCTCAATTAAATACACCTCCCTTAGTGTGTTAATTCACAATCCAGAAGCTACATAAGTGGCGAGACCTTTTATTTACTTATTTCATTTTTTATATTAATTAGGGTATGTTTCAATTAGTTTCTTATTAAAAATTGAAGTTCTGTTGTACTTTATTATGGCTGTTGATAATAATTACAACAACGTGCTGTATCCTCCAAAGGACTGTCCCCTTTTTTTTTGGGGTTGAAAAGAAAGAAATTTTATTAAAAGATAATCTAACATAGACAAGGGATAGTGAACAAGGAGTCCACCAAAAACAAACTACAAATGATTCCCAAAAAAAAAAACCAACGAAACCTACAAAACCACATTATCCTACAGATGACTCCCAATTTAGCAAAATAGAAAGGAAAAGATCCCTGAAATCTGATGTAAGTGAAGCCCAAAGGGACGACAAAAACATCACCCTCTCCCACAGCTCTTCTGTCCCCATCCCCTCATTCCTCTTCATCCAGATCACCCACAAAACAGCCATCTTGCAACAACCCTATAAGATCCGAGCCTTATTTCCTCTACCAAAAGCAGCAAGACTTTCACTAATTAATGAAGGGTACCCTTGGGGAATTACCCAACTGACTCCAGCCTCCTTGAATAGTAAACACCACAAGTTTAAAGCTACTTGACTATGGACAAACAATGATCTGCATCGTATCCTTACATTTTACACATTATGTACCAACTTGGAGAAAAGACAGCAATTAGGTATTCCTCACTGAACTATCACAACATATTGTTGGGGAAGAGACTTTGACATAAACTTGAGTCTTTGTCTACGTGGAAAAATTGCTTCTTTTCTATCAACTTATAAGATAGTTGAAATGAATCTAGTGTACCATTCCCTTTGTTATATCCAAGGATGAAAATCTTGTTGTCACTGAAAATATTGCTGGAAATATTGAAATTAATGAAAATGACAAAAGTTTCTCAAAAATAATGGAATTTTTGAATGACACTTTAGGAATTACAAAACTAATCAATTGTGCATCAATTTTACATATAAACTTCATAAAATAGTGTATCCATGATTAGCATTAACAATATGGGTTTAATGGCAACCAAATATGTTTAGGCAACAATTACAAGTCTTTAATGTAGCATCATTGACAGGACCCGCCCCGAATTCCTCGGAACCCGAAACGAATTCTGTGGAATTTCCGACATCACACCGATGCCGGACCCATTTGCTAATACTATAGCTTATTTTCCAAATTAAGGAAAAGGGGCACGATACTTTCTATTGAAATTTCGGCAGTCTCCCCTGAAAAATGGACATTTCCCAAAATTTTCAACTTGTTAAAGACACATTTATAATCTCATCCGGCAGCATGCACAAGATAATAACATGCAATTTAATCTATTCATGCGAAATCAAGGTGAAATCGAAGTATTCTCACTTTCCCGATATCATGTAATAATATCCAAATCAAGTCCTTTGACTCCAACCCAAACCGTTCCCAAAACATAGACTTATAAAACGAAATGTGTAAGAATGACTTTAAAATAATCAACTCATACATTTATATATACATAAATACGAGTATATATATAGTTATATATGACAGGACCCGCCCTGAATTCCTCGGAACCTGAGACGAATCCTGTGAAAATTCCGACATCACACCGATGCCAGGCCTACTTACTAAAAATTGAGCCTTTTTACCAAACTAAGGAAAAGGGGCATGAGACTTTTTGCCGAAATTTCAGCAAACTCCTCTAAAAAGCGGACATTTACCAAATTGGTTCACATGTAAAAGTCACAGTCTAAGAAACCAACTGCCAGCACACACAATGTAAAAACACACAGTTTACAAAATAGGCTTTCATCCTTCAAATAAATCAAAACTGGACCACCAACTATGCTCTTAATTCAAATAATACATTAAACAAAGCAAATAAGGAACTCAAACCATTTTTCGAATACTACTGTATTCAATATAGAAGCACTTCTCAAGTTTCAACTAGCATAAGGGCAAAAATAATACTATCCACCAATTTTCAGCACGCAACATCTACCAGCTATGAATTATCCCCAGCAGTTCTAAGGCCTTCGGGTCCGTTATACAATATAATCAAACCTAAAATCAATTGTTTAATTCGAAAGGGATCTCAGACCTGTCAGAACTACATATCTTATTTATAAAAATCCAATCAAGTGATAATTGAGAAAATAAACAAGTATTTAATCTCACTCAAGTTTAAATCGAGCTTCAGGCGTACCAACGTATTCAAAACCGAACCCAACAGAAATAATAAATAGGATTTGTTGAGGCCCAAAAAATCCATGGTTGGGTCCGAATAAATTCCTAGCCCGAAGCGATATATTATTGAGAAAAGACTCGATTCGGAGCACGCAAAATCTGCCATGCACGAGTTATACTTCGCATGTCATGCCAAATAAAAAATCCATCATGCTAGAAACCGAGACTAAAATTATAAAAATGCATTTAGCTCTGCGAATCCATGCTAATTATCTTATCAAACGTTATAATTAAAAGCATGCCATGCCAAGCAACATGCCATGCTAAGTGGGAAATCATTATTTCACACCCAATTGCACTACAAGCTTAAGTGGGCCCAAGCCACTCAAATGCCCGGGGCTTGCTTGAGTGGGTTGTGGTATGGATGGTAACAAGTTATCATGGGGCCCATCGATGGGTCGAGAAATGGAAGTCTCGGGTCGCTTGGGGGCCTCGGGACTCAAGCCCATTTTCTTAGGCCCAAACATGGGTAAGCACAAGAGAGGAGATGGACCATAGCCTCAACCAAAACAGCCCATTGAGCCAATTAGAATAGACTAACCAAAATAGCCCATTAACCCAATTAGAATAAACTAGCCAAAATAAGCCCATTGATCCAATTAGAACAAACTAACCAAAAAGCCCAACATTTGACAAAGCCACCCCATCCATTGGATAGATCATGTGGTTGTCCCAAAAGCCAACATAATTAGGATAAAAACCAGCTCAAACCCTGGCACTCAGTTTGGAGACAAAACCACAAAACCAACGTTGGAAATCTGCACATGGGTGGCTGCTGGGAACTAGTTCCAAGTATAGGAATTCAAGAAACCAAGGGATTTTAGCACGCAAGAAGGATGCCACCCCTTAAACCAACGGGTACAGCCACTTTCTTTCCTTCATCAGACTTGGCCATGGAAAGAAGAAGAAAGAGGGGGAAGAAGATGAGTGAAAAAGGGAAGCTCCCTTCTGAGGCCGCCGCTGGAAGAAGCTTGGAGCACCCAAAATCTCTGATTTTGTGGGATTGGTCAGAACTGACCTTGCCACCATGAGGTAAGTCAAGAAGGAAGAGAATAAAGGAAGAAGAAAGCCTAGCTAAGTTAGGAAGAAACCATTAGGGTTTCTTGAAGAAGAGCAAACCCCAGCAACTATAAATAGGGCCCCTTCAACCCAACACAACACAACCCACAGCCTTCAGAGAGCAAGCTTTCTCTCTCACTTGCAAACCCAGCAATTTTCGTGCTATCCTTGCCAAGTCTCCTTTATTTCCCCTGTTTTGGCTGATCGACAGAAATTTTGGCAGAGACTCCGCCAAGCTGCCGGAAGCTACAAAAATACCCAAAACTCTCCACCAATCCTCCTTAGAACCCCTTCTCTCTTCCATTAGAACCTCTGTCCTTCGTAGGAGCCCACAACTCTCTCTCCTAAAGTGCTAAACCCATGATAATTTTGCTCTCATGCCACATGCCTCTCATGCCATGCCCGAAAGTTTATCTGTAAATGTGAAGAAATTATCTGTAAGTTGCTGTTGTTCTTATTGGTGAAGATAACCAAAATACTTCCTAAGGCTTTGCTGCCCTTTCGAAGCATTTTGGGGCTTAATTTTAGAACTCAGACACAAAGGGGCAATTTCACACATCTGCTCATCCTTTACAGCAGCCCAAGCCCATTCGTCTGGCTGCTGGAACAAAAAGACCCCTACAGGATTCAAATCCAATAACCACATCAAAATCAATTCTCATACTCAGAATCAGTCAAACCTTTTAAATATAATTTATTTCGCGGCTGCACCTAGGTGAGACCCCAAGCTACCTACGTGTCCTTGGGCAAGGGATCAAGCCACACGTAATTCTTATATCAACAGTCACAACAACTCCGATAATATACAATTATTTAAAGTAAAACCAACGAATAAATTTAGATTCCTTGCTACAACAAATTCAACAAGGCAACCCCTGAACACTTTATGAGTTCCTTTCCTTTTATCTGTCCTTTTATCTGTTCTTTACGCACAAACTCAAGAATCTCAACCCGGACATGAATCCATATATATATATATATATATATACACCCACCTCTCACCATCATCATGTACCAAGGGACAACAATCCAATCCAGGGATCGTTTAACTAGACCACATGGAGGAATCCTCAACAACCATGTGGCTAGAGATGAGCCGTCTAATTGGGGGACTAACTCTACCAGCACGTACAGCCGAATCCTCAAGACTCGTACACCTGTGACCAGTCCTACGCGCGCAGACTACCCATTCAAGGGTCTACGGTAACACCTCGTCAAGGGTGCCAGGGTTCCGACATATCCACGTATCCATATCCACTGTTTCTAAGTATCAGTATCCTGGGGAGGTACATATGATGATGCACATCATGTACTGGGGAAAACAATCCAACCAGGGATTGTTTGACTAGTCCACATGGAAGAATCCTCAATTGACCATGTGGCTAGGGAGCGAGCCGTCCAACCGGGGTACTAACTCTCAGCCAACACGTACAGCCGAATCCTCAAGACTCGTACGCCTGTGACAACTCTCACGAGAGCAGACTACCCCACCAAGGATCTACGAAACACCCCGTCAAGGGTGCCCGGGTTCCGACATATTCAAACCATATCCACAATTTCCAAGTATCCATCAATTCCAGAATCTGTAACCAAGAAACTCTCAAGCATATATTCCATATCCGAGGAGGTACATAACGTAGTGCTAATAGCACTCAAACTAACATAAACCACAACCAAATCCGCATTTCATAAACCCTTTCCAACAACTCCATGTACATCAACACATCTCCAAGTATAAATAACCATACTCAAAATAGCACAAATTCATTCAAAATAATCACATCCCGCAAATATACGAAATTAAATCCAATACTCTTGTAATCATAATATATTTCCACTTCAAAACATATAATAACTCGAAGTCAAAGCACTCAATATGCATATTTTTTTTATCCTTGAAAATAGTGAATATTATTTCAAAACAAAGTCTACTCACTTCCTAATAATCATAGTCAAGCCCAAGGCTCACTTTCACAACCCACCAAATCAAGTATCCCATACTCATCTATTTCATAATTTCAATTATCAAAATAATATTCAAGAATTCCATAAGATATTATAAACAAGCTCATACTCCCAATAAAATCAAAATAACTCAAACAACGGTCAAGACTCATTCAAACGGTTGTGCTAGTACTTCACGAAGGGTGAAACTACCTCGGAAGACTCACGGTCAATCGAGGGTCAAACTGTCCAAACTTGGTGAATCGAGCCCGCGGAGCCCGCAACCTCCGATTTCTGATCCGGAAGTTCCTATAGGTTCAACAAGGTTTAATAAACATGTCCTTCCAGTTTGGTCCGAGTCGAACGGTCGGATTGTTCGTGATTGCACGATATTAGGAAATATCTTTGTAAATATTTGTAATATCTTTACTTGCCCAAATTAGTGTAGGTCAAATCCCACTAATATTGGATCACGTCTTCAAAGCCTTAATAATAGGGTTGATAGAAGGCTATTGCTGTATATATGTATTGCACTATTTGACGTTGGTAATACAACATAATATTCAACCATTTACTTTCTTGAGATGGTATCAGAGCTAAACCCTAAATCTGATTTAAACACCATGTCAGATCAAACACCACCAGAAACTAGAAACAATAATTTCAAAAATTCAAGCGCTAACACCAAAAATCCTGGTATGGATTCATCACATCCATATTTTGTTCATCAGTCAGATCACCCCGGTCTCATGCTCGTTCCCATAAAGTTGAACGGCACCAATTACCCATCTTGGAGTAAATCCATGCTCCATGCTCTCACGGCCAAGAACAAAGTTGGCTTTGTCGACGGATCCGTTCAACCTCCTTCAGCAACTGAACAACCAGCCGAATATGCTCTCTGGAATCAATGCAACAGTATGATTTTATCATGGCTTGCTCACTCGGTGGAACCCGATCTGGCCAAAGCAGTTGTTCATGCCAAGACTGCCATCAAGTGTGGCAAGATTTAAAAGATCAATTCTCACAAAAGAATGCACCAACCATATATCATATACAGAAATCCATTGCCTCTCTCTCACAAGGCACCATGACTGTTTCAGACTATTACAAGAAACTCAAAGATCTCTGGGACGAGTTAGAAACATATCAAACACCTCTCACATGTAACGAGATGAAAGCACACAATACACAAAAGGAAGAAGATCGGATGATGCAATTCCTTATGGGCCTCAACGACACCTACAACGGTGTTCGTGGCAATATCCTCATGATGTCGCCATTGCCTAATGTCCGCCAAGCCTATTCACTCATCGTTCAAGACGAAACACAGCGACAAATAACATCAGGACCAACAGAGAATTTTTCCATTGCCGCCGCGATTCACAGCCGATCAAACAATATGTCGAATAATTCGACGAACAAGCACTGTGAGCACTGTGATAGAAACGGTCATACAATTGAAGAATGCCGGACCCTCAAATTCCATTGCAAGTATTGTGATAGGAGAGGTCACACTGAGGATAGATGTAAATTTAAAAATGGGACATGGGCTCCCAATGACACAGGAATTCAAGGCAGTAGGCACAAATCAATCTAAGCAACAACGTCAAGGGTCTAAAGGGCACATCAATTCGCGTGGGTCTTTTCCTACTGCCCACGCAGCAGACACAGCTCCAGCGCATGAGGCTCAGTCATATGGTTTCAGTGCACCAACCCAGCCAGCCTCTCAATCCAACCCTTTACATGGGTTTTCCGCAGAGCAACTCCAACAACTAGCACATGCCGTTTCTATGATGAGTTCAACTCATTCCTCTGGTAATAGCAATGCTTATGCAAATGCTGCAGGTCTGGCTCCTTTTTCCATTCCCTCCATAAATTCTGTGTTTACTAAACCTTGGATTTTAGATAGCGGGGCTACTGATCACATCACTTATGATCCCACACTTTTCACCAAAACTGAATCATCACAAATGCCCATTGTCAATTTACCTACTGGTTCTCATGCCCCAATCACTTCCACTGGCACTATACCATTCAATTCAAATATCACATTAGACAAAGTTTTGTGTGTTCCATCTTTTCGCTTAAATCTTATGTCTGCCAGCAAACTCACTACTTCTCTAAACTGTTGTGCCATTTTGTTTCCTACCTTCTGTGTCTTGCAGGACTTGGCTACGGGGAAGATGATTGGCTCGGGTAAACAGCGTGGTGGTCTCTATTACATGTCTCCGTTGCAAAAGACACCTGTCTCACATCAAGTTTCACTCTCATCCGATTTATGGCACATGCGACTTGGACACCCGTCCCCTGCTCGTCTTCGATTAGCTTCTTCCTTATTGCCTTCCAATACTATTTCTTTTGATAATAATTGTAGTGTTTGTCCCATGGCCAAACAAACAAGACTTCCATTTCCTCTAAGTTCAATATCAACTAAAGCTCCTTTTGATTTGTTACATTGTGATATTTGGGGTCCGCACAAAGTTACCACACATTCAGGGGCACGTTTTTTTCTTACCATTGTGGATGACTTTACTAGGTGCACATGGATATTTTTGATGCATCATAAATCTGAAACCCAAAACCTTCTCAAATCTTTTGTTGCTTTTGCCCACTCTCAATTCCATGCCAACATTAAAACCATTCGGGTAGATAACGGGTCTGAATTTTTCTCCATGAGGGATTTTTTTTCAAAATAATGGCATTGAATATCAGCGCACTTGTGTTTACACTCCACAACAAAATGGAGTCGTCGAACGCAAGCATCGCCACATTCTCACTGTCGCACGTGCATTACTTTTTCAGTCTCACTTACCCATTATTTTCTGGGGTGAATGTGTCTTGACCGCTGTCTATCTTATTAACCGATTACCCTCACCATTACTTTCCAGTAAATCACCTTTTGAATTGTTATACAACTGTCCCCCATCACTCAACCACTTGAAAGTCTTTGGTTGTCTCTGTTATGCAACTGTTGTCCATCCTATTCATAAATTTGATCCCCGTGCCACACGTTGTGTTTTTGTTGGATATCCTACTGGCCAAAAGGGTTACAAACTCTACAATTTGGAGACAAACAAATTCTTTGTAAGCCGTGATGTCCGATTCTGTGAAAATACCTTCCCTTTCTCTCAATTTTCAGCCTCACTTTCCCCACATACTCCGCAACCCTACCTTTCCTCTGATTTTCTTAACAGCTGGACCCCACCAATCGATCCGCCTAACCCACCAGCCAATCCGCCCAACCCTCCACCCAACCCACCACAAGCGCCTAACCACTCTATCCTCTCTGACACACATGATGGGCCTGACAGCCCCACCTCTCCCATCCCACCTTTGTCCCCATCCGTCGACCCCACCCCTCCACATACAGCTAATCCCATTCCTCTCATTCCCCCTCCTCGGCAGTCCACTCGCTCTAAACATCCTCCGGCATGGCATAAAGACTACCACATGTCCAACCACGTCAATCACTCAACCTCAGCGCCTCGTTCTGCATCAGGTACTCGGTATCCTCTTTCCCACTTCCTTACCTACTCTCGTTTCTCTTCTGCCCATTATGCTTTTCTTGCTAACATTACAGGTCACACGGAACCCACATCCTATGCTCAGGCTATTCTTGATCCACATTGGTGCCAAGCCATGACTGCAGAACTAGAGGCTTTACAGCACAATAACACTTGGAGTTTGGTTCCGCTGCCTGTTGGTCATAAACCGATCGGCTGCAAATGGGTCTACAAAATCAAATACAAGTCCGACGGCACCATTGAGCGCTACAAGGCTCGACTTGTTGCTAAAGGCTACACTCAAATTGAGGGCATTGATTATCAGGAGACTTTCTCCCCTACAGCCAAACTCACTACCCTCCGCTGTCTTCTTACTGTTGCTACTGCACGCCATTGGTTCATCCACCAATTAGACGTTCAGAATGCTTTTCTGCATGGCGATTTACATGAGGTGGTGTACATGGAGCCTCCTCCTGGTCTTCGCCGACAGGGGGAGAACGTTGTATGTCGGCTCAACAAGTCTCTCTATGGTCTCAAACAAGCTTCCAGAAATTGGTTTTCCACCTTTTCAGATACCATTCAAAAGGCCGGTTATCAACAGTCTAAAGCTGATTATTCTCTTTTTACCAAGGCTGAAGGCACTTCATTTACTGCAGTTCTTATCTATGTTGATGACATACTTCTCACAGGAAATAATCTTCAAGAAATGGAACGTCTCAAAAAGTTCCTTCTCAATCGCTTCCGCATCAAAGATCTTGGAGATTTGAAATATTTTCTGGGCATTGAATTCTCTCGTTCCAAGAAAGGTATTTTCATGTCTCAAAGAAAGTATGCACTTGATATTTTGCAGGATTCAGGACTTCTAGGCGCACGCCCAGACAAGTTCCCAATGGAACAGAATTTGAAACTCACTCCCACAGATGGAGAATTACTGAATGATCCAACCAAATACAGGAGATTGGTTGGCCGATTGATCTACCTTACTGTCACAAGGCCTGATATAGTCTATCCTGTTCGAACACTAAGTCAATTCATGCATCAGCCTCACAGACCTCATTGGGATGCCGCCATACGGGTCCTTAAATACCTCAAGGGGACTCCAGGTCAGGGTTTGTTATTTTCTGCCACCAACAATCTTACATTAAAAGCTTTTTGTGATTCAGACTGGGGAGGTTGTCGTGCGACAATGAGATCAGTTACAGGATACTGTGTTTTCTTGGAAATTCACTCATCTCATGGAAATCCAAGAAACAAACCAATGTTTCAAGATCATCAGCAGAAGCTGAATATCGAGCCATGGCCAACACATGTTTGGAGCTGACTTGGTTACACTTTATACTACAGGATTTAAAAGTCCCACAGATAGCTCCTGCACCATTGTTTTGTGATAATCAGTCAGCCTTGTATATGGCCGCTAATCCTGTTTTCCATGAGCGTACAAAGCACATCGAAATTGATTGTCACATAGTTCGAGAAAAACTACAAGCTGGAATAATTAGTCCTTCGTATGTACCTACACGCTTCCAATTGGCAGATATGTTTACGAAGGCCTTGGGGAAGGATCAATTTGTGACACTGCCCGACAAGTTGGGACTTCATGATATTCACTCTCCAACTTGAGGGGGAGTATTAGGAAATATCTTTGTAAATATTTGTAATATCTTTACTTGCCCAAATTAGTGTAGGTCAAATCCCACTAATATTGGATCACATCTTCAAAGCCTTAATAATAGGGTTGATAGAAGGCTACTGCTGTATATATGTATTGCACTATTTGACGTTGGTAATACAACATAATATTCAACCATTTACTTTCTTGAGACACGATCGGACGGTTATCGTAAAACGCAAACTTTAAGTTATTGAATCGGTCACGATCCGTGAAATCCTACACGATCCTAGGAATGCCTAGATCAACATATATTGAAATGGAGTCTATCCAATGATCCGAACATATCGAACCCGGATAACGCCTAATATGCGATATCTGATCGACAATCAAACAATATCCAAATTCAAATCCGAGAATACCGTCACGCTTGGGACGACATAAGGATCATTTTAGGAAACAATGACAGGCCAACACGTGGCCCACGCGCTGGCAGCGTGTAGATGTCCAAAGAAATTTCAGGCGATCGGAAAAACTCCAAACCGCTGGCCAAGACTCCAAGTATAGGTTAAGCATATGCAGTGAAGCAACTTTTGTTCTTGGACCTACCCCGAAAAGTCGACGGAAGTGGTCGGAATTGGAGGCCGAAAACCGGCCAAACTTCCATTGCTTATTTGATTTGCTAATGGCGGCGTGTGGTGGCGGCGGTGGAGGAGAGAAGTTGGCTGCCTGGAGAGAAATTTTGAGGGGGGGCAATTTCTGCAAATCGTGAGGGAGAGAGAGAAAGTGAGGTTTTTTCTTATTTTTATTTAAAATCCAACTTTGAAATAATTACGATTATGCCACTGAAGGTATTTTGATCCTAGGTATATATATAAGATAGTATCACCCCAACTTGAGTACGGGAAACAATTCAACAGGGGGTCCAAGAATATAATTGATCTTGCGGCTGCACCTGAGTAAGACCCCAGGCTACCTACGTACCCTTAATGAGGGATCAAGCCACACGTAGTTCTACAATCAATAGTCATGAACCAGATAACATACAATTATTTCCAGTAATATCAACAAGTTAATTTTAGAATCATCTTTTCCCTTTTAATCAAATCACAATATGCTAAGCAGAATTCTTTAAACATTGCTCCAATTTCCCGATATAGTATAATAATCATTTTCCCTTTCCCCGTTACTTTACTACACGCCGGAGAATCCAATGCCACGCGTAGTAAAGTAATAGTGATCACAATGTCTGGATCCTTTACCACACGCCGGAATAATCCAACTACACGTGTGGTAAAATAACCAGTATCCAAGTGAGCACACACGTCGGAAAATCCAACGCCACGTGTGGCCCAACCAAACCATGTCCTACGTGCGCAGACTGCTTTATCACACGTCGAAAAATCCAACACTACATGTGATAAAGTAACCAGTATCCCAGTGAGCACACACGCTGGAAAATCCAATGGCATGTGTGACTAGACCAAACCATGTTTTACGCACGTGGATTGCTTTATCACACGCCGGATAATCCAATGCCACGTGTGGGTACAGTAACCCGGGAAGATACATATCTTGATGCGAAATTTCAATTTTCAAACAAATCGTTTCCTTCTAACGTAAATATATATAGAGAAATAATACCCATACTTCCTTGTTGAAAACCAAAATAAAACCTTAATTAAGAAAAAGCACCAAATTTAAATAAGCCCACTCGATTTCATTAATATTCAAAATACTATTCATATACTTAGGAAATATACAATCTTTGAAAATCCCATAAGACAAGATAAATAAATCCAAAACACCATATCATACACAAAATCACCATAATCCTATATAAATAATATTACTAGCATTAATAATAATATAAATAATAATAAGCATTCCCATACTGACACCAAACCCTTCTATCAAGCCATAAGTGAATTATAATAATAATAATAATTAAAATAAAATAATAATAATAATAATAATAATAATAATTAAAATAAAATAATAATAATAATAATAATAATAATAATAATATATAAACGGAAAGTCTCGTGTCACATAGTAAAGGCCGAAACCAAACCGATAGCCCGCTTTTATAACCTCATTAACCAATATATCTGTTACCAAACAAATTAATTTTCATAAAGTACTATATTCCTCAATTAAAATAATAGACTTTGTAAACAACCCATTATCACCCAATCCATGTACTTTAATAATAATCATAATAACATTAAATAATGATAAATAATAACCCTTAAAGATCCCATATCCTCATTAACCCAAATTAAATCAATTTTTAATCAAAACTCAATTATGCAAGAAATTCCACATTAGAAGAACGAAATACACTTAAAAACAAACGTCCACTCATTCCCTAATAATTATAGCCGAGACCCAAGACTCACCTTCACAACCCACCAATCAAGCTCGGTTGACCAAGTTTGGGCAGTTTGACCTCACGGCTCACCTTCACAACCCACGACTCACCTTCACACGGTCAACCGAGGGGTCAAACTGCCCAAACTTAGTTAACTTGGCCCGCGGGGCCCACGACCTCCGATTTCTTATCCAAAAGTTCCTATGGGTTCAACAAGGTTTATTATATATGTTCTGCAAGTTTGGTCCGAATCGAACGGTCGGATAGCTCGCGATCGCACAATCAGACGTTTATCGTTTTATGCAAACTTAAAGTCATTGAATCGGAGTATCCGGGACACAGATTCACGATCCGCGAATTCCTACACGATCCTAAAGATGCCTAGCTCTATATATTTGAAAATGGAGTCGATCCAAAGGTCTGAACATATCAAACTTAGATAAGGCCTAATATGTGTAATCCAATCAACAGTCAAACGGTCACCAAATTCAAATCCGAGCATACCGTCGTACTCAGGACGACATGGGGATCATATTAGGACCCAATGGCTCGCCACAAAGTGGCCCACGCACCAACAGCGCGTGGGCGCCCAGTGTAATTATGGCTATCAAAAAATCTTCAAATCGCCGATCAAGACCTATACATATATGATCAGAACAAGGAGTGGAGCAACTTTTGTTCTTAGACCATGGCCAAAAAGTGACCGGAACTTGCCGGAAACAAGAGCCGAAAATTGGCCAAACTTTAAGCGATAAAACGAGTCCCAAAACGCAAAAATCGATCCTAAAACAACCCAACCATCAGCTAGAAAACATTGAGAGGATGAAAAAGCATACCTAGATCGAAGAAATTGGTGGCCGAAATCACCGAAACGAGTGTCGGAAAGTTTACGTAAAAATCGGTGACTTTTCTCCCTTTTCCAGCAGATAACGGCGGCGATGGCGGCATGAATGGGGTGGGGCTGGAAGAGGGAAGTGAGCTTGACATTTCGGTACTGGTATCGTCCAAAATGGCTACCGAATGTGGTGGTGTCGACCCAAAAACCGCCGTTGCAAAAACGGGGCGGGAGGGGGGGGGGGGGGAGAGAGAGTGAGAGAGAGAGAGAGAGAGAGAGAGAGGAATTCCATGTTTTAAAAAAAAACATTTTGAAATATTTACGATTATGTCACTAAGCTTCCTTTGATCGTAATTTCTTTATTACAACTCTGATTTGAGCCCACTACGTGTTTACGGACTAATCTGGCAAACTTGCAGTGGTTTTGAAGCTTATTCCCTCTAGTTTCTAACCTAACAAATCACACTCAAAAGGAGATAAAACGAAGGAGAAAACCAGCTCCAAAGTTAGGCTAGTAGCTGGTTTTCTGCAAAAAACATATTTTTGTTCAAAAATTTTTAGCTGCGTTTAACACAACCAACTTAACCAAATTCGAAGAAACTAATTGTGTTTTGTTCCTTGACAAGTCTAGTTTAAAACCCAACAAATGGCTTCCTCAAACACTCAAAGGATTGAGAGAAAATGAGAGCCAAAGTGAGGCTCGCGAACTGAAAATTTATAGAAAATGCAATTTTCCAGATTTGGTTCTAAGTCGTTTTCAACCATTCTATCACCCCCCAGGTTGTTCCTAAGGCTTCTAAATTAACTCTTCTAAAATTGATACCTACCATTGGAACTTATCAAAAACTCAAAATGGAACCAAAATCATAAACACCCACACTTGAAAAAATTCTCTATCCACCCAACCAAAAAATGAAAATCCAAAACTCTTCTAATTCACTTTTCCTATCACTCAAGTGACTCAAAAAACTCTTCAAGGGACTAGAATCAATTTAAACATAGAGTAATCATCATTATTCTTTAGCTTAGACTAGGTGATTCACTCCTAATAGCCTTCCAACTCACACCTTAGGCTAATGACTCACCTATACCAACTCATCTCCAAAATGATTGTGGAATTGAAAACTTGACACAAGGGGGAAAGAATGTGAGGAAAGTGGGTTGCTGCCCTCCACGTTTCAGATTCCTTTCTTTCTTTCTTTTTTCCCCTACAAGGGTGTTTTGGTTATTTTCACACATACGGTATTTTGGTCATTTTGGCCCAAAATTCAGAAACGATTTCCTACGCGTTCGTTGAGTCAACTACTATCGTCTTACCTAAGAATCATAATGGTCTCATTTCAATGTTTTAAATGTCCTTTGAAAAATTCACAAAATGTTACATAAGGGCATTTTTGTCCAACTTGAAATTAAACACACTTAATCCAATAGTCTCAATCCAAAATCACTTGATAAAATACCTAGAATCATTCTTCACTATAATACTATTCTCACTGAAATACGAAAGTCCACCTTCAATTTTTCGGGATATTACATAAACGTAAAATAAAGCAAGAACAAAATAAGAATGATAAGAACGATAAGCTAAATTATACTTGAAATTAAACTTAATGAAAATGCGATAACAATGAAAAATAAAGCAATTGACATAGGCTTGAATTTAAAAGACAAGACAATGTAAATTGCAAGAAAGTAAACTTACACTAAGAAAATGAAGAACTTGCTACACTAAGTGCTTGAAAAGTAAAATCCTAAGTCTAAGGAAAGAAAAGTGCAAGACGAAAAATAGGTTTGTACGTCTGATGATGTATTTCTCCTCCCTTTGTTTGACGAGGTTTATAAGTACATAAAAATAGAACTTAGTTGATCCCGGTATGGGAATAAGTCAAAGCCACTGTTGCCTTAAATTAAAACCCAACAACTCACTCAAACATTGAAAAATCACCACGCGACAAACAAGGGTAAACGCAAAAGAAAAACAATAGAAATATCAAAGACACATAACAACGCAGATTTAAAACGCAACCCCAATAAGATTCAAAGGATTTAAGGAAAACCCATTTAGAATAATAAAAAGAAAGAAGCTTTACCCAAAGCATCCAATTGTTGCTTCTTGGAAGAACCAGGTGGTCAGCCTCTGGCTTTCTTGATGGAAGTGGGTGAAGTAGAATCTACAGATGGAGGAGAAGTTGAGCTTTGAGGTTGAACCTGGTAGTCGATGATGGAGTTTAGCTTTGAGGTTGAATGAGAACGAGAGTGAGAGCCTGAGAGGGAGAGAGAGTTGCTGCTAGGGTTAGGAAATTAAGCAATGAGAGAGGACATATAGAGTAGAGTCTGTGAGCTTTAGTTTTGGAGTCCAATCAGGTGACGAAGGGTACATGGTACACTTTTCAAATAACCATTCAAGCCTTGCCACATGTAAATTAAATTAAACAAATAAAAAAATTGATTTATAATCAGTTCAGTTTCGTTTAGGACAGTTTACAAAAGTCCCAAATTGCAGTTGAACCAAACCAAGCTGGTTCGATTCAGTTTTTCAAACAGTTGACTTTTTCTTTGGTAAAAACCAAACCAATATAATCGGTTCAGTTGGATTAATTGGATCGGCTGGATTGATGCCCACCCCTAAACGTGATTATGAGTCCGTAGCATTTTTCAGAGTCTAGAGCTATTTTTGGTGAATTTTTCAAGCATTAGAAAATATAAATAATAATTCATTTATTAAGAAGTGGCACATGGTGCAATCTGGAGCATCCATTTGGTTCATGCACAGCAGTGACAAGGCAGTAACATTGCACCATGTGGCATGACCAGATTGGCTGAAGGGTGATCAGGTGCCATGTGGCAAAATAGTGACGGTTAAATGTGGAATGTTGACTGTTGACTCACCTACCCAACTCATCCAAGTCATCCACTTATGTTGACTTTTGACTATTGAATCTCAGCTATTCATTGTGTTGATCGTATATTGACTCAACGAACAGATTAATCTTAGCCATCCAAAATTTTTATTTAGAAAAATCTCAGTCGTCCATTCCTTCATGAGATGGCTACAAATACTCCTTATCCCACTAGATTCTCTTCACCCCTCATTGCATACAATTCATTTTATTAGCTGTAGCTGCTTCCTCTTCTTCATCCGTCTGTCGCTTCTTCTTCTGTTTCTCCTTCTTCTTCTTCTCATAAGGAAGTAAATATCAGGAATTTGGGAAATATCGATGGTCCAAAATATAGAAATATCGATGAAAATATCATAAAAGCATTGATATCGTTAAAAATTGATGAAAAACCATGAAAATTATTAGAAAAATGTGGAAATTTTGAACGAAAACTAGAGACATGCTTGTTTAATCAATTATCTAACAATATAACCAAAGAAATTGATAAAACGTAATTGTATGGTGGATTCATGTGACTAAGATGGCATATGATGCTCGCTGAGAAATAATAAGAGTTTTAAGTATTTACGAACATAAACATAATAATATCACCTTCAGCTAGAGGTATTTTTAATGTAGTAAGAGATATAAGGGAAATTGTGAGAAATATTTTGTGAGACAAAAGCATATAATTGGTGTGGATAAATTTAACAGAAATAAGGAAATGACAAAAAAATCATCCGCCTAGGTGGATAAGCTGCTGTTAGCGTGAGTTAGATTGCTGTCAAGTTGTTAGCGTGTATGCGTGAAAATTTGACAAAATTCTCACGAGATATTGGCGAAATTTCGATAGTTTCGGCAATAAATTTACAAAGTTCAACCTTTAAATGTTGCGAAATATCACCTTGATAAATTCGCGGAAAAATTGAAAAAACTACGATATCGTCACATGAAAAAATACGAAATTATCATCGACATATATGCTTGAGAAAGCATACAAAGAGGCAATGGGGAAAGTAAGAACAGAAGATCTGGACTCCCCAAGTTGGCAACGCAGTTGCACGTGCACCATACGTACACGTAAAAATTACGAAACAGTAAAAAAGAAAAATTTGGAGAGTGAAAATGTCAACCGAAAACAGTAAAAAAGAAAATTAAGGTAGAGACGAAGACGACAGCCTCTTTTCTGGGTCTGGGTTTGGGTTTGGGGGTATATGCACTCAGACTCAGTCACTCGGCTACTCCTTCAGAACAAAAATTGGAGCTCTATGCTCGTAAACTCGCACTTACCTACAAATTGACAAACCCTAAAATACATGCTCTGAACACTGAAACCACAATGGCACTTGGATTCCCAATCGGAAATTGAGGCTTGAAGAAACCAGGTGAGGCTTTACTTTTTATGCATATTTCTTTGCTCCATTTGATCCCATTTTGTTGAAAGCCTTTTGTTTGGTTTTAGCAACATTCTGGGTTCTTGAACTGATTACAGAAGTGAATGTTACTTTAATTTTGGAAATGGAAAACATGGGTTGGGATATTGTTTGATGCTTGTATGGTGAGTGGTTTTAGTGCTGATGGGAATTGTGCAGTTGTCATGGTTTTGGGTAAAGAAGAAATAGAAAAGTGGTACTCTGTTGTGTGGTTGCCAAATGTTACGAATTAGTTTAAACTAAAACAAAAAGTAATGAATTATGCTGAATGGCTTTCTCTTTTTCTTCCTTTGTTATTGAATTTTCTTTTCTGTAAACCAAAGAAATCAGGAATTACTCTAACAGACCTGAACATTTTTAATTTTTAAACAAAATATTAAACAAAGATTTTGGCACTTCTAAGATCATACAAAGGTATGCAATGCAGCACCTCAAGTCCTTCTCAAATTGTGTTATGATCATGTCATGTTAGAAATGGTACATTGGCAAGAATTCATGTTAAACACGTGGAAACGTAAAATTGGATTGCGCAACATGAAGTATTTATCAGGATATTTCTTAAAGTTTGGTTATTTGCAGCTAGGTTTTGCTCTTCTCCTTCCATTGAGTGTTCCTGAGCAGGGTATTGGTGAACAACCACTTACTCCTTGGCTTTTGGATCTCGGTAATCTTTTTTCTTTTTATATGTTTGAACTTTTTTTATAATAGTTAGCTCTAGTTCATAGATATTTTTGTATACTTAATCAGCTTGTTTTATACGCTTCGGTGGGGATAGCCATGAGGAAGTCTTGATAGTCAGCCCAAAAGGAATGATATAGTTGTTCATATCTTTCAGAAAACTGTCATGGACACTGAAGTGGTGGTAGATGTTGAGGGGGAAAACATGGAACATCACATGGAAGAAAACACTGAACCAGGTGAAAAGCAGAATGTAAATCAAAATTTTACAGGGAGGGAAATAAGTATTCAGGATGATGGGAATACTAAGCCACATGTGGGAATGGAATTCGAATCAGAGGAGGCTGCCAAGACTCTTTATGATGCATATTCCAGGCATGTAGGTTTTAGCACACACGTTGGTCAGTTCAGTCGTACTAAGCCTGATGGACCAATTGTGACATGGGACTTTGCATGTTCGAGAGAGGTATTCAAAAGAAAGAATGTAGAAAGCTGCAATGCCATGCTACGTATAGAGAGAAAGGGTGCAAACAGTTGGGTTGCGACGAAGTTTGTTGAGGACCACAACCATTCAATGGTAAGTCCTAGTAAGGTCCATTACCTTCGACCCCGTAGGCACTTTGCTGGTGCTACAAAGAATACAGCTGAGACTTTGGATGCCACTACTGATGTTTACTTTGCCACAGAGGGTAATCATGTCTCTTATGAACCCAATCGTGGAGGTAGGAGTGTCTCCCCTGTAGAACCAAATCACCCTGCAAGGAATCTTGGGCCCGTTAACTATATAAGGCCGTCTAGCCGAAAGAGAACACTTGGACGAGATGCTCAAAATCTTCTTAACTATTTCAAGAAGATGCAGGCTGAAAACCCTGGCTTCTATTATGCTATCCAACTTGATGATGAGAACCGAATGACTAATGTCTTTTGGACTGATGCAAGATCTAGGACAGCTTATAATAACTTTGGTGATGCTGTAATTTTTGATACAATGTATCGACCAAATCAGTACCAAGTCCCATTTGCTCCTTTCACTGGTGTAAATCATCATGGTCAGATGGTATTGTTTGGTTGTGCATTACTTCTAGATGAGTCTGAGTCTTCCTTTACTTGGCTGTTTAGGACATGGCTTTCTGCCATGAATGATAAGCCTCCTGTGTCTATAACTACAGACCAAGATAGAGCCATACAAGTAGCAGTTGCTCAGGTATTTCCACAAACGCGGCACTGCATATGCAAGTGGCATATTTTAAGAGAAGGACAAGAACGACTGGCTCATACATATCTTGCTCATCCTTCCTTATACGGAGAGCTATATAGCTGCATCAACTTTTCAGAGACAATTGAGGATTTCGAATCATCATGGGCGTCCCTTCTTGAGAGATACGATCTTCTAAGGAATGACTGGCTGCAGGCAGTGTATAATGCTCGAAAGCAATGGGCCCCTGTCTATTTTCGTGGTACTTTCTTTGCTGCAATTTTCTCAAACCAAGGTGTCAGTTCTTTCTTTGATGGCTATGTGAATCAACAGACAAGTATACCTCTGTTTTTTAAGCAGTACGAAAGGGCTCTAGAACTTTCATTAGAAAAAGAAATAGAAGCAGATTATGATACAATGTGCACAACACCAGTACTAAAGACACCATCACCAATGGAACAACAGGCAGCTAACCTGTATACCAAAAAAGTTTTCGCAAAGTTTCAAGAGGAATTGGTAGAAACTTTTGTTTATACTGCAAATAAAATTGAGGGTGATGGACTGGTTAGTAAGTACAGGGTTGCAAAATATGAACATGATGACAAGGCGTATATGGTCACATTAAATGTCTCCGAGATGAAAGCAAGCTGCAGCTGTCAGATGTTTGAATATTCGGGTATCCTCTGTAGACATATTTTGACTGTCTTCACGGTGACAAATGTTCTCACCCTTCCACCACATTACATATTGAAGCGATGGACAAGAAATGCCAAATCTGGGGTTGGACTAGATGAACAGAGTTCAGAGAACCAAGGTATTGAAACACTAAACATGCGCTTTAACAATTTATGTCGGGAAGCCATTAAATATGCAGAGGAAGGGGCAATTGCTGTGGAGACTTACAATGCAGCAATGAGTGCTCTACGAGAGGGTGGGAAAAAGATTTCTGTTGTGAAGAAAAACGTTGCTAAAGTCACACCTCCTAGTTCTCAGGCCAGTGGAAATATACAAGAAGACAATATGAAGAAATCCCCACTGCCTCTTGGCGAAATGGCCCCCTCGTTGTGGCCTTGGCAAGAAGCATTGCCACATCGCTTTAATCTTAATGATGGAGGAGTTCCTGTTGCTGATTTGAATCAACCCAGCATGGCCCCCGTCTCTATTCACCCTGATGGTGCCCATCATGATAACACGGTATGAATCTAAAGGAGGTTTTATAGTTGTTTCGTTTGTTCCTGTTTATACCTCTTTTGTGGCTATGTGTTTCCAACTTTCCATTATACCTGAGATCTCCAGATTTTTATTTTGGAATACCTTCTCTAAAGATATAGGGTTGACTTATTATAGTTTCTATTATTGATGTAGGTTGTCCTTACTTGTTTCAAGTCCATGGCATGGATCATAGAAAATAAGAATTCAACATCAGCTGGGAAAGTGGCCGTTATCAACTTGAAGGTATGCATGTCTCTTCTGTATATGTGTAGAATTTTCCAACTTTACTATCTTGTATGTTTGAGTTATCTTTAATTTCACTTAAGAGTTCTCATGCTACTTTAAATATTAGAAGTGATGGGGGATTTAAGTTAAGGGATAAGTGAGGCACAATGCATTTTCAAGCTAGATTCACTTCAATGAATTATTGATCTCAAGAATTGTGTCAAATCCAATCATTGCATTGTCCTGGCTTGTTCCTCAACCTGAGTGATTTAAGTTGAGTGATACTTGAGGCACAATTTTTCCCCTTGTGTTATTGATTATCAACAGTTGCGTATCCAATCATTGAATCCATTGTCCTCACTTGTCCCTCAACTTAAGTTACTTAGGCGAGTACTTCTCTTTAACCTAATGTGACTTTAGTTCAGAGGTGATTTAGCATCTTTTGGAAACCATTTAAATATTCATGCAGTTTCCATTTGAACCCTTTAAGAACAAAATAATGATTATTCTTGTCGTTTTACATTTACAAAAAATTTACTCAAGCATAATAGCTGAATTTGGACCACTGACGTCTATAGCCTGGTACTAGCTCTTTACTGTAAAGGCTATCCCCTATCACGTAGTCTACCCAGGCCGATAACAAAATTTAAAATTAAAATAAATATATAATTTTATTTTTTTAGAAGGAGAAGGTTAGGTTGCTGTTGATATGGCTGTCTTGCTGTTCTAATATTCTTTTACATCTATTGTAGCTCCAAGATTATGGCAAGAACCCTGCAGGCGAGACAGAGGTACAATTTAGGCTAACAAGAGTTACACTTGAGCCTATGTTAAGATCGATGGCCTATATCAGTCAGCAGCTCTCTGCACCAGCCAACAGAGTTGCTGTCATCAATTTGAAGGTATGCAAACCCAAAGTTTCAACCTCTTTCGTATCACAGTTTTTCCCCTTGTGTTAAGGTATTTGCAATGAAATTTCTTGGGTTTCACTGTAATTTTTGCAATTGGATTGGCATCACAGTTAGACTTGTGACAGGAATTTGAATTGAGCTATCTATAGTCAGTATAGGTGGTTGAGTGAGTTTATAACTGAAGATTTCTGGATTAATAGGCTTGTTTAAAGGTTATGGGGTAAAGTTCACTATTGAGTATCTTTCAAAAGAGATTATGCGTTAAGTTCAACAAAGTAAGCTGCAGGAATTATCTGGGCTGAAGCCTGGAGGTAAGGATATATGGATTTCCTGTTGGGAAAACGTTGGGGAAATAAGTGGACTTTAGAGTGTGAAAAGCTATAGAGGGTATTGAGGAAGGAAATACTAAGCTTGGGGTGTTTTCTGGGGCTGTTAACAACATACTGAGAGTAGTGTTTCCTATTACTCTGGGATTGCAGTATGCTTATTAAGTTATTAATGATGGGCATTAAGTTCTGTTTCCAATGAGGGGCGAGGTGCAGATGTTCCTTAGAGGTAGCATTGGTTATGCAGGTGCAACTCATCAAAAAAATATTTACTATAACAATTTCCATTAGTAGTAATAGTATTACTGCTATTCTTACTCTTTTCATTTGTTCACTTTTAAAATGCCTTCTGTCCTGCTGTAGTTGAATGATGATGTTTTGATGAATCAGCAATGCTTACAGTCTGTTGCACTGTGCGTTAGGTAATTTGTAGTCAATGACTAAAATTGCATGCTCATACATACCATTCTTTAACAAAGGAACGTGGCAAATTTTTTCCCTTTATTATTAGACTGGAATTTCTATTTCATGCTGGAAGTACAATGTGATCAAACTAAGTCTGTTGTAAACTCTTTAATTATTATCATAAGGAGACAAGGCACATCTACTATAAACTTTCTAAGTCCTTGAAGATAATTTAGATATCTGTCGAAATCATTTTGGTTTCTTTAATAAACGAAATAGAAGAAATGTGTAATGGAAATGTTTAAATAGAAGTACAATGAACCAGAGGTCAAAATAAGACAAAAACATACTAATAGACAACCACAAATAGCAACATAACCAGCCCAAAAAAATAGAAAACCCAAAGAAGAAACTGCAGCTTCTCGGTTCACATCCGACAATATCCTAAAACATCCTTGTATTCCTTTCCATCCAAACCACCCCACAGATTGTCATTGGACCTAAGTCCCATATAACTTGTAGCTTTTTTCCATCCTCAAAGCATAATAGTTTTTGATGAATAGAGAAGCACACAAATGGTGGGGCGCCACCCCATTCATGAGCTGTTTTTGAGGGAGGAAAAGAGGTATGGTGATAGGAAGCTGTGCTGCATTGACAATATTGTGGGTGGTATGGATGGAGAGGATTGGAAGGATTTTTGAAGATGCAAGGAGGACGATACAGACCATTTGTGGGACAGAGTTCACTTTTGGGCATTCTTGTGGGCTTCAGTTTCCTCTGAGTTTAGGGATTGGGTGTTTCATGCTATTTGTTTGGATTGGAATGCTGCTGTCTAGAAATTTTGGGAGTAAACTAAGGATGCTTGGAAACACAGCAAGAAATGCATGGCTCTGCAAATTCAAACATAGGAATCCTTTGTATTCAACATTCATTATTATTCTAAAGTAATCCAATTTTGTATGAAATTTGTCATTATTATTATTTTATACTTAAATTTGTCATAATTAGTGTTCAATGTATCTACATAATTGTGGTTTCTCAGCTTCAAGATACAAAGACAACTTCTGGAGAAACGGAGGTCAAGTTTCAAGTGTCCAGAGATACACTAGGCTCCATGTTGAAATCAATGGCTTACATCCGTGAGCAGCTATGACAAATGTAAGCATACTAGGAGACTTGGCAATTTACCAATTTAGCATTTACATAATTTCATTCTTATGTATTTCTTCCATATGTTAACTGCTCATCAATTGTATAATGAACTTCTTTTTGGGAGAAATCTTTTTTTTCGTATTTAAATAAGATATATATGGTCCTCAAATAAAGTTATGATTGCTGATTGTATCATGATTCTATGTTGAACACAGCGAGCTTCATTCTGATATGAAGTCTGTAAAGAAGACTTATTCGTTTGCCAACCTCCAAAACGAATAATCGAATCTAGGCTATCTCTGTATAAAAGGCGCAAGCGATAGAGAAGTGAAGATATGTTGGCCTATGGCCATGGGCGTACGATGCCAGTGTTCCATGAAGAAATTTAGTTTAGTTGTAGTTAGGTGTTCTATTCCTTGGACCACATCTAGTTTAGTTGTAGCTAAGGTATAGATGGTTTTCATGTAACCTTGTTTTCGATGCTGGTATGTACATGCTAGTTGTGAATGCCCACAAGCCTCGCATATATTTTGTATCTGAAATCCAAATGGTGCTTCAATTTCATAATGCGCTAATTCATAGTACCAGGTGTCTTGCCTTGCATATATTCTTGTGGATGTTGAAACTAAATCAAGCAAAATTGAGGACGCAATGTATGTTTGAGAAGGTTGTGAGGGATTTGTAGACCCGAAGGTGCGCATATCGGTGGCGTCAAAAGCTATAATAATTTAGGAGAGCACCAAGTTATTCTTTAACCCACTCCAGTCCAAAACCAAAAAGTCAGATGAAATTAGAAAGAGTTCATACGACGAGATTAGGTTGCAAATAAAATAATTGATAATCACAACGTGGTGGGGACCTCGGATTTGATGAGACATTAGGCTACTGTTAATTACTTTTCTTGTGTCCGTAGACACTATTTGATTGGTCGATGATATTGTCGTTGTTGAGATAATCAATGAAAGTTGTTAATATTTTAATCCCTAAACGACAAATTTGCATGTCATTAGGTTCCATGAGGAGCACTTGCCCTTAAACAATTATTAAAAGATGCTAAGTGCTTAATAATCTTTTTGAAGCAGTCAAAGTTGGACAAACATTATTTTAACTCTATGTTCAATTATTTTGAATTTCGATTCTTTAATAAAATTTTAATCCAAAGTCATTTATAATGAAAGTGGAAATGTCAGACAGTGGACATAAACTAAGAAGTCATTTTCCAATTCTGCTAATATTCAAAATTGCTGATGATAGTTGATAGCATCCTTGTCCGACCAGAAAGAAAAAGAAAAAGAAAAAAAAGTTGAAGAAGTCCACCGACAATTTCTTAAAAGCTATTACCATTATTGCATCCAATCAACTTTGAAAAAGAAAAGTTTTCAAAAGTATTACAAGTTCATGTTATTTACAATCTCGAAAACCTTCCTACTTCCTTACAAACCTGTGTTTCCAAGTTGTGCTAGCCTAGCTACTTGCAAATCTTGGAATATTTTACTTCACCCAAATCCCTTGCAGTCTGCAGAGAAGAGAAAAGATGGCTTTGATCGGAGAGGCTCTTATCTCTGCTTCAGTCCAGGTGTTGTGCGACAAAATTACTTCAGCCGAGTTCGTCAACTTATTTCGGCCCAAGAAACTTGACAAACCACTCCTCATGAAACTGAACAGCACATTGTTGACCTTGAATGTAGTGCTCGATGATGCAGAGGAGAAGCAAATGGTAAACCCTGCTGTGAGAAAGTGGCTTGACGAGCTCAAACATGCTGTCTTTGATGCGGAGGACTTGCTGGATGAGATCGATACTGAAGCCTTGCGACGCAAGCTGGAAGGCGAAGATCAAATCGACAAATTAACCAACAAGGTGTGGAACTTCCTCTCTTCTTCTCATAATCATTTTTATCAAAGTATGAATGTTAAGATACAAGAGTTGTTACAAAGATTAGAAAGCTTTGTACAACAGAAAAGTATTCTGGGTCTTAGAGAAGGTGTTGGGAGGCAGGTTTCACAAAGAACTCCAACAACTTCCTTGGTTCATGAACCTTGTTTCCATGGTAGAGATGAAGTCATAGAAAAGTTCTCAAAAGTGTTGCTATCTGATGATGCAAGCAAGGATGATGTGTCTGTCCTCACACCATTGTTGGAATGGGCGGGGTTGGCAAGACAACCCTTGCCCGAATGCTTTACAATGACGATAAGGTGAAAAGTCATTTTACATTTCAAGCTTGGGCTTGTGTTTCAGAAGATTATGATGCTATTAGGATAACTAAAACTCTTCTTGAGTCAGTCACTTCAAAGCCTTGTACTACAACAGATCTGAATTTGCTTCAAGTTGAACTAAGAGAACAACTGAGGGGAAAGAAATTTTTATTTGTATTGGATGACCTATGGAATGAAGATTACACTGATTGGAAGTTCCTCCAAACTCCTTTTACTTCAGGAGCAAGGGGAAGTAAAGTCATCATAACAACACGGAACACAAATGTAGCATCTGTCATGCAAAATGTTCCTATTCAATACTTGGAACCCCTGTCAAATGAGGACTGCTGGTTGCTACTTGCAAAACATGCATTTGGAAATGAAAACTATAGTGCACATCCAAACTTGGAAGAAATCGGGAAGCAAATTGCACGCAAATGCAATGGATTGCCTTTAGTTGCACAAACACTTGGTGGTGTGTTACGTAGCAAGAAAGACTCCGAAGAATGGAACAAAGTATTAAATAGTAGCATTTGGGACTTACCTTACCAAAAAAGTAATATTCTTCCTGCTCTGGGATTGAGTTACCATTATCTTCCTGCAACGTTAAAACGATGCTTTGTTTATTGTTCAATTTTTCCAAAGGACTATGAATTCGAGATAGAAGATGTGGTTATTCTTTGGATGGGAGAAGGTTTAATTCCCCAAGCTGAGAATGTGGAAAGAATGGAAGAGGTGGCTAAGGAATATTTTAATGAACTATTATCCCGATCATTGTTTCAAAAGTTGGGGAAATCAAGTTTCACTATGCATGATCTCATCAATGACTTGGCTATGTTTATGTCTAAGGGATTTTGTTCCAGGTTGGAAGGGAAAGAATCACACGAAGTAGAAAGGGTTCGCCATTTGTCATATGCTAGGGGAGATTTTGATGTTGCTACAAAATTTAAGCCATTAAATGGTGCTAAGTGTATGCGGACCTTCCTACCTCTCTCTTTAAATCCATATTCTTTTCCTAATAACTACATAAGTAGAAAAGTTATGAAAGATTTGTTGCCATCACTAAGATGTTTACGGGTGCTATCATTGTCACTTTACAAAAATGTCATCGAGTTACCTGATTCTATTGGAAACCTCATTCACTTGCGCTACTTGGATCTTTCCGATACCGCAATTGAAAGGTTACCTGGGGCACTTTGCAAACTCTACAACTTACAGACATTACTATTGTCAAATTGTTCATCTCTCCTTGAATTGCCTGCAGACATCAGAAAATTGATTAATTTACAAAAATTAACGTTGGCATATTGTGGGTCTCTTACTAAATTGCCTGCAGACACGAGGGAGTTGATTAATTTGCATCATCTTGATGTCAGGGGAACTAAAATTGAAGAGATGCCGGTGCAAATGGGTAGACTGAAAAGTTTGAGAACATTGACTGCTTTTGTTGTGGGAAAATCTACTGGGTCATGCATAGGAGAATTGAGGGAGCTGCAGCAGCTTGGAGGAAAACTTTCAATTTTGAAGCTACAAAATGTAGTTGATGCGAGGGATGCACTGCAAGCCAATATGAAGGACAAGAAAGATCCCAAGGAGTTAGAGTTTTCATGGGGTGCGGAGGATGCTGATGATTCCCAAAAGGAGAAAGATGTACTTGACAAGCTCCAGCCTTGCGTGAATTTGGAGAAACTAACCATCAGATTCTATGGTGGAACCAATTTCTCGAATTGGTTAGGAGACTCTTCTTTCTCTAACATACAAGTCATGCATCTCAGTGATTGTAGATATTGTTGGTCGTTGCCACCAGTTGGGCGGCTACCAGGTCTTAAAGAGCTCTGTATAGAAAGAATGAAGTCTTTGAAGACGATTGGCGTGGAATTCTATGGCAGAAATGGAGGTTCTCTGATTCAGCCATTTCAATGTCTGGAGAGGCTGGAGTTTAGTGAGATGGAAGAGTGGGAGGAATGGGTACCAAGTGGAAGTGCAAGTGCAAGTGGAGGTGAATATGGTCCAGACTTTCCTCGTCTCCAGGAGCTGATTCTAACCGAATGTCCGAAGCTGAGAGGAAGCTTGCCTTATGAGCTGCCTTGCTTGAAGAAGCTTCGGGTGCGTGGGTGTCAGGTTTTACATGATGTAAAGCCCACTACCACAACTACCATTAGTCTTAACTACAAATCTCTTAAAGAATTGCATATAGAAGGATGCCAGGCAGGTCTGTTATCATTATTAGAGACAAAGTTCCTGTCCCAACTTTACATTGAAAATGTTGTTGACCTACAGTGCTTGCCCAACTGCAATCGTCTTCAAAGTTTGATACTTTGGAATTTTCCAACGCTGTCGTCGTTCCCTAAAGATGGCCTACCCACTACGTTGACATCACTTTCTATAATCGGTTGTAGGAAATTAGAATTCCTAGCCGATGAGATGTTGGCCAAATTGACATCGCTTAACTATTTGTACATAGGGAATAGCTGTGATTCAATGAGGTTCTTACCGTTGGGCATTTTTCCCAAATTGACGAGCCTTCACATTGGGGAATGTGAGAATCTGGAATCCCTTTCCATTGATGAGTGTAGGGGCTTTTTTCTTCCGGCAGCAAGTGGGCTGGGCTGCTGCAAAGAGCAAATGGCTGGAATCGCCCCTTGTGTCTGAGTTCAGAGATCAAGCCCCAAGAATGCTTCGAAAGGGTTGTAAAGCCTTAGGAAACACCTTGGTTACCTTCACCAACGAAAGTAATGGCTGCTTACAGGTAGAATCTTAGCTTGGCATGAGAGGCTTGTGGCATGGGAGCAAAATCGACATGAGTTCAGCACCGAAGAGAAAACTGAGTGTTCTTGGGTGAAAAAGGGGTATTAAGGCAGGAGATGGAGAGTTTGCAAAGAGGTTTGGTTGAGAAAGGAGGGAAAGAAAGGGATTGGTGTCTTAAGTGTTCTTCCGGCAGCTTGACAGAGGTTCTGTCAAATGTGAGAATAGTCTGCCAGAAGAGGGAGAATGGGAGAGAAGGGAGAATGGAGCACGAAATTGCTGGGTTTTGCATGCAAGAGAGGAAGCTTGCTCTCTGAATATGTGTTGTTTTTTGTTGGGTAGAAGAGGCCCTATTTATAGCCGCTGGAAGCTGACATTTTCCAAGAAACCCTAATGGTTCTATCCAATTTGGACAAATCTCTCCCTTCCTTTCTCCCTTCATCCCTTCAATCATCCTATTTTGGTGAAATTCACTCTGCCCATTTGCACAAAATTAGGGATTTTGGGGAGCTCAAGGCCCCCTTTCCCGCAGCTGCCTCAGAACTCCCTTTTTCAGCTATCTCCTTCCTTTCCTTTCTTCCTCTTTTTTATGGCCAGGTCTGATGAGGGAAAGATAATGGGTATGCATGCTGGTTCAAATGGTGATATGCGCTCCAATATCCCTTGGTCCTTCGGATGTTTTGTGCTTGGAACTTGTTCCTCCCATGTGCTGGAGCCTTCCAGCAGCTCTGCATATGTGGACATCTTGCTTCCTTTGTGGCTTTGTTTTTCAGCTAGGTGCTCTTCTATTGTAATTGTATGGGCCAAGTTGGTTTATTGAGTAAGTGGGCTATCTCCATTGGGCTTTTTTGGTTGAGTCAATAGGCTATTTTGGTTGGGCTATTTTGGTTAGGATATTTTGGTTGGGATATTTTCTCTTTTGTGCTCACCCACATGTTTGGGCCTAAGAAATGGGCTTGAGTTCCGAGGCTCCCAAGCAACCCGGAACTTCCATTTCTCGGCCCATCAATGGGCCTCATATCGATTTATTACCATCCATACCACAACCCACTCAAGCAAGCCCCAGGCATCTTGCGTGGCTTGGGCCCACTTAAGCTTGTAGCGTGGCGTGTTGCTTATTTGCTTGGCGTGGCATGCGTGCAAGCGCATATGAAGAACTTTTGCGTGCCCAAATTGGGTTTCTTCTCATTAAGATATTGCATTGGGCCGAGAATTTATTTGGGCCGAACCGTGACTTTTTTGGGCCTCAACATTAGCCCCCTTGATTATTGGGGCCATGAAGTGGCAACGAGATGGGCCAAATAATCAATTTTAGCCCAAAATAATTGGCAGTGGCATGGCATGGCATGGCATGGGTGTAGGAGCAACTCAAGGATGACCAGTTAAGGGTCTCTGAAATTACAGCCAGGTCTTTTCCGGGAAGGCTGGAGGGGTCGCAATGGTCCCGCTTAAAACCCAATCCTTCTTAAACACCGAGGGTGTTGCCTTAAAGAAATTTCCTAGACACTGTAATTTTGGAGGTCACTTACTAGAGTTACCAAGAGTTTGCCCATTTTGTGGCATGACAGAGAAGAAAATGCTTGGTGGATTAGCTTAGCTTGCTTGACTTATTTGCTTGAGTGACTAGAGAGGCTTGATTTTGCATGATTGTGCACTTGGATGCTTGGCATTGGCATGTATGCTTGGCTCGGGCTTGTATGCTCGGATGCTTGGCATTGGCATGTACGCTTGGCTTGGGCTTGTATGCTTGGATGCTTGGTATTGGCATGTACGCTTGGCTTGGGCTTGTATGCTTGGATGCTTGGTATTGGCTAAGGTAGCATGGTTTAATATGGCTTTTGGGACATTTAGCATGGTGGATGTCATTTGACAATAGCCAGACGTGCTAATGGATGGTGGGGATCCAATCTTGGAGTTACAGATGCAATGAGCTTGGATTCACCATTGTGTTTGAGTTTACGGCACCAGCCTCCGAACACTTTGAATTTTAGCGGACAAAACTTCAGTGAAGGTGATGGCGTGCGACATGATGGCTAGATATTGGAAGAATACTTGAAATATGGCATGTGCTGAAAGAATGTTTGAAATAAGGCATGTGCTGGAAGAATGTTTGAAATAGAGCAGGAGCTCCGGAAAAATGTTTGAAATAGGGCATGTGCTGAAAACTATTTTGTTTGGCATGGAATAGGTGCTGGAAATTCTCCGCTTATGGAGTAGGTGTTGGAAGAACTTGACTTAGCTTGGCCCTCACGTGGGCAAAATTGTGTTGCCCCTTACTTTTGAATTTTTTATTTGCAAGTGGCTGCTCTCCTTTCCTTTCATTTGGCATGGCATGCTTTATTTTCTGATTTTCTCTCACTCTTCTTTCTTCTTCTTCTTCAAGACCCAAACCCGTGGGTATTGTGCATCAGTACATAAGTCATATTTCGGAAGCTTGGATCAGAAAAATTCCTTAATGAAAGTTGCTCATCCGCTCGAGTACTATAGCATGTAAAATTTGTAGAATTTTTTGAATTTTTCTGATACCTCAAAGCTGGTCTGCAACTTCTGCATTCATCCATGGCTGGTGAGTTTCTGCATATTCTGCTTCTGCATATGTCTTTAACTTATGATGCTTGGATGATTGCACTTCCTTCACAAAATTTGCTCGAAATTATGTTGTTTATAACATATCCAAAATCGAGGATCATCCACCCATTCTAGTGCTCTCTGCCTCCATTTTTCTGAAGCATGCTCATGAGTTAATGTTGATGCCTTTGTTGCATGCTTGTTTTCTATGCTTGAATGCTTGAGTTCCTCTGTATTTCCCAACATTTGTGAACTATAAATCGAATTCTGAGGTTGAGCTTTTGATTTAAGATTCTAGCTTGGTGATAAACAAGAGTCATACAAGCTCACTTGGGTATGCATGCCAAGTGTTTGTCAAAATATCTCAAAGTAGTTTGCTGGCTGTTTTTTGAACTTTTGAAATGTTTCTTTTCGAATCTGAGTTGGAGCTTTTGAGACATAAAAATGGACTTCTCAATGGTTATGTTGGAATTGGTCTTGCGTCACTTGAAGAAAAGATGAATTTTTGGTGGAATTTCAAAGTAAGGGTTAAGTTGCTGGAACTGTGCAGTTCCTGCAGCATGGGCTGTTTTAGGAATCTGTTTGACATGCTTCCCTAGCTCGAAATGCAACGAAATTTTGGGAAAATGAAGCTTGATATGTCTAGTTCTAATCTGGAAAGTTTGGGACTTGTTGGTTGTAAGCTTGATTTCTAGTGATTTTTCAAAGGTGGGATGTTCTAGCTAGAATGGTTGGAAAGCTTGTGTATAAGTTTTGCTAGGCATGTTGCTTTTGTTTGAGAATTTAGCATGTCCTTTCTCTTGGAATTGAGTGCTGATCTGAGTATTGCTAGAGCATGTCCTTGAGCAATATTGTCGTGAGAGCATGATGTGAAATGGTAAGAGCATGAGTTCTTCAATTTGCTTGAAATGCCTGAATTGCTTGGAATGCCTGAATGAAATGAAATTTCTTGGCATGTGGATTGGTATTACGCCCTGTGAATTTGTCAAATGCTTGATAGATGAGTTTGCTTGCACTTTGAGAAAATTATGCTTCCAGCGCCTCCCTTTGTGTATGAGTACCTTTCCAGCGTCTGATTTTGGCTAACATATTCTCTTGTTTAGAAGCTCCAGAGCATGAGAAAGCATGAGAAGTTTAATTTTCTAGGATTTTGATAGCATGAAAGTGAGCTTTGGTTGCTTGCAACTTGTCTTTGGAAAAAAAATTATGCTTCAATAGTGATTATGCTTCCGGCACCCCATTTCTGTGTATGAGTTCCCTTCCAGCATCTAATCTGGCCAACGTGCTCTCTTGTTTCTTTTTCAGGCTTGATTGAGAGGTTCCAAAGCATGAGGAATGCTATCTTCTTACTGATTTGCTGGGAACTTGATAGAATAAAAGTGAGTTTTTGGTTACTTTCACAGATGTAATGAGTTTGTTGAATTGTTGCAAAGATAAATTGAGCTTTGGGGGGTTAAGGAGCATATACACTAGCATGATTTTTGAAACAAGGCATGGGCTAAGAAGATTTGAAATAAAGCAAGTGCCAGAAATTCTTTGCTTGTAGAGTAGGAGCTGGAAGAATGTAAGAAAATATGCTTCTGGCACCTCTGTTTTTTTTTTTTTTTTTTTTTTTTTTTTCACAAATACCTCTCCAGCATCTGTATCTTTTTTTTAAGACTTGATTTAAAGGTTCCAAAGCATGAGAAGAACAAGCTAGTCGTTGAGGTAACCTCAAGTGTTCTTTTAGAGGTGCAATGAGGTTGTTTAATTGTTGTAAGGATGGATTGAAATCGGGTAGAGGCTAAGAAGGTTTGAAAATAAGGCAAGTGGTGGAAACAGTGATGAATGAATGTATATAGCTTGGACTTGGTTGAAGATGTGAATAATGTTGAATCACAGTTCTTGGAACCGAGGCATAGCTTGGTTTAGCATGAGAAACTTTGAAGTGCTTGTGCTTGACTTTTTTTTTTTTTCAATTGGCAGGAAGCCCCCAAGTCATTTGGAACTGAATTTTGACTCCTCTTTTTTTTTCGCAGATTTGCTTGGCAAGAAGCCCCCAAGTATTTTGGAGTTTGCATGTGTAGTTCGCTTCAATGGCATGAATGATGGATTTTCCTAAGCCCCCAGTCCTCGTACAAGATCTGGTTTTGCTTGAGAATGGAGATCTAAGACACAAGCAAAAGGCATATGTCAGTCACCCTTGTTATGCTTGTTATGCAAATTAGATAGCCAACAAAAGAAAAAAAAAAAAAAAAAAACAAGAAAGAGGAAATGTTCTTATCTCTTTCTTCTCTCTGATTTCTTTTTGCTTCTAGCCTTCTTCTTCGGAGGTGTTGGTGAACATAACGGCCTGATCCCCAGCAGAGTCGCCAATTTATGTAGGGGCTTTTTTCTTCCGGCAGCAAGTGGGCTGGGCTGCTGCAAAGAGCAAATGGCTGGAATCGCCCCTTGTGTCTGAGTTCAGAGATCAAGCCCCAAGAATGCTTCGAAAGGGTTGTAAAGCCTTAGGAAACACCTTGGTTACCTTCACCAACGAAAGTAATGGCTGCTTACAGGTAGAATCTTAGCTTGGCATGAGAGGCTTGTGGCATGGGAGCAAAATCGACATGAGTTCAGCACCGAAGAGAAAACTGAGTGTTCTTGGGTGAAAAAGGGGTATTAAGGCAGGAGATGGAGAGTTTGCAAAGAGGTTTGGTTGAGAAAGGAGGGAAAGAAAGGGATTGGTGTCTTAAGTGTTCTTCCGGCAGCTTGACAGAGGTTCTGTCAAATGTGAGAATAGTCTGCCAGAAGAGGGAGAATGGGAGAGAAGGGAGAATGGAGCACGAAATTGCTGGGTTTTGCATGCAAGAGAGGAAGCTTGCTCTCTGAATATGTGTTGTTTTTTGTTGGGTAGAAGAGGCCCTATTTATAGCCGCTGGAAGCTGACATTTTCCAAGAAACCCTAATGGTTCTATCCAATTTGGACAAATCTCTCCCTTCCTTTCTCCCTTCATCCCTTCAATCATCCTATTTTGGTGAAATTCACTCTGCCCATTTGCACAAAATCAGGGATTTTGGGGAGCTCAAGGCCCCCTTTCCCGCAGCTGCCTCAGAACTCCCTTTTTCAGCTATCTCCTTCCTTTCCTTTCTTCCTCTTTTTTATGGCCAGGTCTGATGAGGGAAAGATAATGGGTATGCATGCTGGTTCAAATGGTGATATGCGCTCCAATATCCCTTGGTCCTTCGGATGTTTTGTGCTTGGAACTTGTTCCTCCCATGTGCTGGAGCCTTCCAGCAGCTCTGCATATGTGGACATCTTGCTTCCTTTGTGGCTTTGTTTTTCAGCTAGGTGCTCTTCTATTGTAATTGTATGGGCCAAGTTGGTTTATTGAGTAAGTGGGCTATCTCCATTGGGCTTTTTTGGTTGAGTCAATAGGCTATTTTGGTTGGGCTATTTTGGTTAGGATATTTTGGTTGGGATATTTTCTCTTTTGTGCTCACCCACATGTTTGGGCCTAAGAAATGGGCTTGAGTTCCGAGGCTCCCAAGCAACCCGGAACTTCCATTTCTCGGCCCATCAATGGGCCTCATATCGATTTATTACCATCCATACCACAACCCACTCAAGCAAGCCCCAGGCATCTTGCGTGGCTTGGGCCCACTTAAGCTTGTAGCGTGGCGTGTTGCTTATTTGCTTGGCGTGGCATGTGTGCAAGCGCATATGAAGAACTTTTGTGTGCCCAAATTGGGTTTCTTCTCGTTAAGATATTGCATTGGGCCGAGAATTTATTTGGGCCGAACCGTGACTTTTTTGGGCCTCAACAATGAGAATCTCAGCCATCTCAATAATTTGTGTTTTCCCCTGAGTTCCTTTTCAGTCCATGGATGCGAGAAATTGAAGTCATTCCCCGAACGCATTCACACCCTCACAGCCCTTCGATCTTTGTCAATAGGGGATGTTTCGAATCTGGAGTCATTTGCAGAAGATGGGGGTTTGCCTCCCAACCTCCGAAAGTTTAGCATTGAGAATTGTAAGAGACTGAGGGCTTCATCTTCATCAGCTGGGGAGTACTGTAACTGGGGTTTGCAAGCACTTGTCTCCCTTGAATCATTTGATATCTTTGGAAGTGACCATGTCTTGGAGACGTTGCTCAAGGAACAGCTGCTCCCTACCACTCTTCACACTCTCCGCATCTCTGATCTATCAACTCTGAAATCTTTGGACGGAAAGGGTCTTGGACACCTCAATTCTCTTCAAGTGCTAGAAATTGTATTGTGTCCAAGTCTGGAATTCCTGCTAGGAGAGGAACTTCAACACCTCACTTCTCTTCAAAATCTACATATTAGATGGTGTGACAGTCTCCAATGCCTGCCAGAAGAGGGTTTGCCGCCATCTCTTTCTTATCTGTGTATCGAAGGTTGTCCTGCCCTGAAGGAAAGATATAAGAATAAGACAGGACAAGATTGGGCCAAGATTTCTCACATTCCTTGCATCCAGATAGACGAAGAAGTGATCATATAAGACCATCTCCAACCATGTTGGGGCTAAACTCAAATTTTCACCCTCCAAAATACAACTATTCATGTATTTTTAGGACTCAAAATTTTTTTTCCTCCAACCTTGCAAACTCATAATTTGAGTCTGCAACTTTATTAAATTGTTTAAGAATGATTAACCCCTAAATTTTTTTTCTCGTTAATTTTTCTTGACATTATTTTTGTTTCAACATTCGTGATTTAATTTTCTAAACGTTTTAACCTAAAAAAATTAAAATTCCAAAACATAATAGAATTTCACTTAAAAATAAAAATAAGTACAACACCATACGTATGCCCAGAATAAACGATAATTATAAATAAACGACAATCATAAAAAAGATAAACGATAATTATAAATAAAGTTAAATAAAAATAAGCTGTTGGAATATTATTTGAAAAATTATAATTATTAAAATAAAAATAAAAATAAAAAAACAGCACAGCATGTATTTTAACCGTTGGTCAGCTCCAAAATGCCACGTGGGGCCAGCTTGTTGCACAAGCTGCTGGCAGACAGCAAAATGCACATGGGGCCCATTAATTTTTGGTTTTCACTTGGGATTCCAGCCAAAAAAAGATAGAAAAAGCAGATTTCGGGCCCACAAAAATTATAGGTCCAGGCAATACTTGGGGTGGAATTCCACCCAAGATTTGAGATTTCTCAAATTTCCACCCATCAAAATACATGGGTTGGAGAAGTTTTTTGGACTCAACCTATAATTTGGGTTTCCACCCATTGGGTTGGAGATGGTCTAATATGAGCTATTCCATATTTCACTCTCAATGGTCAACTCTCAAATGAAACTCAGGTGAGGTAATTGATCATGACTGCTGTTTGTTAATTGCATTGTCAGTGCGGTTTACTGGTCTGATGCTATTTTCTAATTTGTGCTTTACACAAAAACTCAATCTGATTTGTAATAATATTTTGGTGAGTAAATTCTGGTTTTATTTACATTATTTCTGATTAGGGTGCGGTGGTTTTGCAGGACGGCATACCTTCTCTTGGGGTGCTTTTCATTTTGCAACATTTCTTTACGTGTGATTTCCAGAGGAGGGTTTATCATTGTATATAGCTCTTCGGGTGGTTTTTCTACAAAACAAGTGTCACAAAGGAGGAGAAACCGAAAAGATTTACTTGGAATATCTCAAGTCTCCTTTGAGATAAAGGCATCGAATGCACAACATTGTTTTGGTACTATTTCATAATTCAAATGTGTTTCCCAAGTCTCTGTTTTGTTTCCCCTGTTTTGCATAATAACGGACCAAACCATCACAATTCAGGTCCATGGACCAAACCATACAAAAACGGTATCTGATGTTTTGAGATCACGTTTAAGCCATGTCGACCATGGACCTGAATTTTGCCATTTTTGACCGAAAAAATAAAAAACTTCCTGCTGCCATTTAAAAAACTAATATTAGAATAAACCAAATCCCTTGAGATTAGGAATGACAAATTTATGTTTACAAAAATTGGAGATTCTGCTTGAGTGATTTTACCAATTAGACAGCACAGCAGAACCGATTTCAAAATTACTAATTTAATTATATAAAAAAAAAGCATTCTACCTATGTTAGAAACATAAAGGGCATCATGCTTGAAGCTGCACTCTACATCGCAATCGGACGTAAGTGAGTAAGCGCACATCACTACGATCGTGAGAGAATGGGCTTCCACAGAGACAATGGAAGGGGTTCATCATGGGATGGCCACCATCACGATCGCGGTCATGAAAGTCGTTGCTGTAGTCCTGAAACACCATAGGCATTTGAAGTTGGATGATAATGCCAAACACACATTAATAACATATCATATACTCGTGAAACCCCCCTCTTACCCAAGTCAGCTCCTCCATAGCAGTGACATTCCATGTGGTGAAAAGGGAAATCTGCAGTGACATTCCGTGTGGTGAAAGGGCAATAACTTAACTTTCATATATGCATGCAATCTAAGATTAACCTTAAATAATGAACAAAGAAATTGGGGAGTTTTGATAGACAGAGTGGCGGAGATGATCATGTTCACCCATAAGATGTTAGAGGGGGTGTCATGAAACCAAATTGGTTATTTTGGGTAGAGAAGGTCAGTTGAATTGATTTGAGTATAAAGAAACTACAAACCATGTAAAGGGATGCAGTCAATAATTAGACCACTGACAAGAAAATGCTTCTATACGAAGGAAGGCTAAACAGCTAAACCTGGAATTTATGCAATCTGAAAATTTCTTTCTTTGAGGAGTAGATAAATGGTGTAACCTATCAACAGAGCATGCTAATCAACGGTTTGAAATGTTCAATAAACCTGAGCAACAAAGTGCAACACATTTCCTTCCTAGATGTTAAGATACAAATGTATATAAATGTACACACAACCTACATATAAACCTAGAAGATGCAGAATTATCTTAATGATAGCAGAAAACTAAAATTGTTTCATCCCTTACTTTATATGATGCTCGTTAATGGTCGTGTAATAACTGTTCATTAAGTTTATTGCAAGTGAAAATAGCTTAACGGTTAAAGTTGAATTTACATGTCTAATGCAGATGCAAAGCTAGCAGACAATTACGTTAACTTTTACGAGTATGGATTTTACACCTGTGATTGATAAATCTTGCAACATTTCCATAAACTGTAGCAAGGGGCCTCTTCATCTTTCAAGACACCCTTTGAACCCCAGCCTGCATCTAGTAGAACTTGGTAGCGTGTATTCTTGTTACCAGGACTTTGTACATTTCGCTCATGTAGTTCTGTGTTGGTTAATATCTCTCCAACATACTCACAAACAAAAGCCCCTGGTGGCAAGTCCTCCAGTTCGAAGACCCCACCCTTTCCCTTCGAGTGTCAAAAACACCTGCAACATAGATTAAACCACTTAGACGCCTTTAGAATTTATACCCATCTGGTTCCTAGGGCCTTGAAATTCACAGAGGACAAACCAACCTGCAACTTCACAATGATGCCTTGCTGAACAATCCGGTTTCCATATTTCCGTAATGAATGGCACAGAACTCTTCTCATTCTTAGATCCTTGAAGTGGGCAGTTTCTACAATACAAGTAGTGGTCTTGTTTAGGTTCCCGCTTCAAGGATATACATTCTTCCAGAAACTTCACCTTGACCAATCCTCCCGGAGTGTATGCAAAGAGACCCCCAGTTTCAGCCACACAGACGCAAGGTACTGGTGATGTCAAACAATCCCCAAAACAATGTGAATAGCAACCCTCATGCGATATACGAGCAAGTGAAAATTTCACATAGGCGTTCTTATAAACTAAATTATTGGGGATGTAAAATTAGATCGGCAGATCTTCAGCATTTCTTCCATCCTCCAAGGAAACTTTCATTCTTTCTTCACCTCTAGTTATGTCATCAATATAAACACAGGATTTAATGACTCCATGTGAAGAATGGTAATTATGATCAGCCTCCACCTTGCATAATTTTGAAGATCTACGGCCTTGGATCACCTTTAATCTCTTTGCGGTTTCACCAAAGATGTTCTCAATATCCTTTCTTCCAAAACCAATTAAGCATTGAAGACCATCATAACAACCAAAAGCTATATGTTTGGGTATATGGGGTAAAACCTTGATAAGATTTTTACATAAAATTAATTCACTCTGAAAACTTAGATGATCATATTTACTGGCAAGAACATCTTGTGCACTACTTTCATAAAAGGTGGAATCAGTTCCTATTTCCACAAAGCATTCTTCAACCCTACATGATTTTATGTGTGTCTCTTCCACCATTTCTAGAGCTTCATCAAAATGTGGAGGACAGAAATCAGACTGTGGAGAAGAGTGGCAAATCATAGACATTTCCAGGTCTCCCTTCGGAGTATATGATGCAGCTACAAACTGTGGCAAATCAAAAACATTATCTTTGTTGTCCGTATTCAACAATTCCACTTCCCACAGCTTCAAGCCGTCTTCATCAAAATCTGAAGAACTATCTTCACCTATCAGATTGAGACTTTCTTCCAGTTGCGTGTTGCGATTACGCAGAGGATCGAAGTTATTCCCAGAGTCCAAAACCTCTCTTTCCTGGTGTCTTCGGCGACTTCTTCTTACTAGTGGTTGAGAGTCTTCAGATTCTTCCGAATCAGAAAACAGATTATCCTCATTACTCTGACGTGCCCTTTTTAATGGAGACTTTTCAAGGCAGGATGTGGAGTGTTCCAAAGGAGACGATGCCTGTTTTTTCTGTTGCCTTGTGCAATATCTCTTGGTTGGAAGTTCAACAACTTCAGTTTTATCATAAGATGGAGCTTCTTTGTTCTCCCTGGCACGAAAATATATGAAATGCTAAAACACTTAAACTTCAGTTTCATTATATAAAAAAACCATTATGCTCTCTGCATGGTTGATGAGAGCTCCAAGACATAGAACAAACAACCCACCCATAATTTGTAATAATAGTAAACAGAAATATAGGGCATAGAGAATATTATTATACATAATGCAGCAAGAAATGCTCACCTTTGATTCATGTATCAAAGCTCCTTTTCCATTTTAAAGGGAAAATAAGGATGCCCAGTAAGTAAGTATAACAAAATAAAAAACTATTTAAATAGATATTCCAATATTTCTCTTCTATGACATACATAATAGATGAAAAATAAATAAAAACAAAATCTTGAAAAGCATTGAGTAAACAAAACACTAAAATAATTGATAAAAAAATTAAAAAGCAAAATCTTATTAAAATATGAAGAAGAAAAAAAGAAGGTAAAAACAAACCTTTTCCTCCTCTGGCTTGTGGTCCAGAACAAAGTCCAGCAAAACTCTGTAATTTTCTTCAATAATAAACTCCCAGCTGTTTGCATAGACTTTCAGAAGCTCTTTGACCGCTGCCTTTGTCTGACCTTCGGAAATGCCAAAAGGCTTCATTGCCCTACAGGCATCAGCCATTCGAGAATTTTTTGGCGGCATCACTAAACTATTCACACCCTTTGTCTCTTCCTTTTGTTTTTCTACAACAAGTACCTAGAAGAAAAAATAAGCTAGAAGAAGAAGAAAGCTTTTACAAAGTAAATGTGGTTTTTACCTCACTCTTTTTTCTGGGTATTTAATTTTCAACTGACTTAGAGTACCTCTTAATTTCTCAGACTCTCTGTCTAACCTCTGGTTGCTTTGGGGAAATGGGAAAATGCCAAAGGAGAAGAACAAAAAGATGGAGAGCTCTTTTTGCAGATTAAAAAAATTACCCAGAGATGTAAACTGATATACAGAGAGAGAGAGTGAGAGAGAGAGAGAGAGAGAGATGAATAAAAAGGCATGTTTATTGGATTTGGTGGAAGCAATTTTCTATGCTCCACCACTGACGCCTGTTTATATTTTCTATGTACAGTTAATCACTGCGGTTTTTATTTAATTTTTTTTAACTGTACAGTTTTGTATCTCTAGCCGTTAGATTAATCTGACGATTAGGAAACACTGCCCTAGGATTTCTTTCCTTTTCAGGTGAACAGGTTTTCAAGAACAATCCGAGCATAAAGTTTCACAGAACAAATTGCTCACAGTTTATGTGAGTGTCAGGTCAGAAGAGGGATGAAAGTTACATGAAAAGTGGGGCAAGCTGGATAAAAATAAAACTGGAATTGAAAGAAATCCTAATAATGTTCTTCATTTTGAATTCAATTATTACAATTTGTACACTATATTATATTAACTGTAGTAGCAAATAAAACTCGTTAAATTGAAGTTTGTTGACCTAAGTGCCACTCATATTCAACCATCATTATTTGGGGGCGTTTGCAGTATGCCCTGGTGTGTATTTTTCATCACATACATAGCACAACCCCTTGACTTTCCGCTCATATAACTCAGCAGGTGTTCGTCGAATATTGTTGGTGTTTGTTGGGGGCTAATCAATGTATACTTTAATTGGGCTAACAAGTGTGTGAGAAGCGAACCTGGGTCGTGTGTTGAAAGTGGATGGGGGCTTAGAATAGACATGGCGTGTTGGGCCTCTACGTCTGTTATGCTTGTGCAAAAAAATTCGAGCCAATTCCATGGCACATGCTAGCGTACGAGGAACCAAGGCCAAAACATCATCTTGTAGTTCCTCCTTGAGCCCACCTATGAAGGCCCCAAGTAATTGTTCATTGGTCCAACCAAGTGCTCGACAAGAGAGTTTTATGAATTGGGCTATATACTCTTCCACTGAGCCCATTTGGGTAATATGGGTTAGGGCTACATTGAAGTCCAATAATTCTCCAGATCCGAATCTTTGAAAGAGCATCTCTGTAAAGATTGCCCATGATTCCATAGAGTACTGTCCCTTATACCGTTTCACCCACATCACCTCATCGACGCCCAGGTGTGTGGCGGCAACCAATACCCGCCGAAATGCCTCCACCTCATACAACCATTGCTATCCTGATCGGTGCATATTTACATATCATTTTGTACCCTTCTAATTTATGATTTGGTTATATTTTTGAGTTAAACTTGTGCTTTTAATAAGTTTTGTGTTTATTTCAGTGTTATAAGCTTGAGACTCACTAATTGCATTTTGGAGACAAGTTAGCTCAAAATGGTGTCTGCAGATCAGTCAACTTCATGGATTGGACTGTACTTACTCAAGAAGAATCAGATAATGAGCCATACATCATTGGAAAGATACGGAAGTCTAGTTTCTATAGAATTTTACGGTTCATGATTCCAAGTCTTCTTGAGAAAGTTATACATGTTTTGGCAACTTAAGGTCAAATTCGGCAGCATCTGCGTTACTGGGCCAAAAATCACATTTGAAGGCCTTCCCGATTTTTCCTTGAGTTGGGCTGCATATGCTTGGAAAGATAAGACAAAGAGCTTCAAGATCCATATTTTTCCAGATTTTTCAGATTGAAGCCACAAGCCCAAAACGAGACCATAAGCTGGCTGCCATACATTGTCATGCATGACATATGCATGATGAAGTGTTGTTGATTGTGGGAAAGTTTGGTAAAGCATATTCAATACCTATTTTTGAGTGGAATTTTGCAGCAGCCAAAAGATGATGAAGTGGGAGCTGCAACACTAAGCCTAAAGACAAGAGGAATTGTTTTCAAATGCAATAGTGTGTTAGGTGAATTAAGTGTTGTAAGTTGGTGAAGTGAGTGTGGTTGGTGAACTCTATTGTATAATTCATATTTTCACTTCCCCTAGGCCTATAAATAGGGAAGTTCTCTAAGCTTGTAAACACACCCCAAGGGGGGGAGCTCTCAAGCACTTCTCTAGAGCTCCCTTCCCTTCTCTCCCTCAAATTCTCTTAGTTTCCCTTTGTAGTTCTCAATTGTTGTAATAAGATCATTCTACTAAATTTTCTTTGTACTAAATCTCAAACACCATTTTCCCTTCGCTTCCAAAAGTCTCCATGTCTCAAACACTTCACAAACACCTTTCTCTCCCTTCCCTAAGTTCTCAAATTCTCCAACTTCGCAAACATTCTCCAAGTTCACAAACATCCTCCAAGTTCTCAAACGCTCTCTTCCAAACCCTCCAAGTTCTCAAACACTCTCTTCCAAATTCCCCATGTTCTTAAACACATTTCCTTCCTTCCTCAAATTCTCTCTTTAATGTTCTCTTAGTTGTAATTTATTTTTCTTGTAATGTACATTCTTTCTTCTTGTTTTGTTTCTTTTATTTTCATTTATGTTGTGTAGGAAAACTGAGTTGGATCATTCAATCACCAATCCCTGTGGAATCGACCTCGCACTTACATATGCTATACTACTGAACGGCTCGTGCACTTGCGAGTATCACAAGTTGAGGATGCAGCTGAATCCATTTTGGTGCAGCTGAATCTACGCAACATATCCACCCATAAGGATCTTCACCATAAAATTTGGGTAATTCGATTTTCATTGACTTCATTCCCATCGAATGAGCGAATGTTCCAAAAACTGGAGTAGCGGTTGGTGAATTTGTATATGTGGGTATTCCAGACAGTGGCAGTCCCATGGTAAACATTTGAGTTGTGGTGGTAAAGGGTACATTTGGGTTGCTGCTCATGGGCATTTGAAAAGTTGTGGGTACGGTCGTATTGGGTAACCGAGAGGTCATGATTGGTGCACCCGGTGGTCTAGATAGAGGAGGGAAATGTTGGGATGAAGATGGTGAGTGTTGAGGGATGTTTGGAGGAATCGTAATTACCCCTTAAATTAATTAATTAAACCAATTTATTTGGTTAATTAATTAATATATTTAATATCTTAATTATAAGATATTATCTTTATTTAATAAGATAATATCATTAATTTGGATATTATCCTAATAAGGGGATAAAGTCATCCTCAAATTAGGATATTTAGATCCCAATCAAATCCCTAATGGGCTCAATCTCCATAATTTGGGTAAAGAATAAACTCCTCCTAATAAGAGTTTATTCTCTGCGAAACCCTAGCCCCTAGGCTCCTATAAATAGATGACTTCATTCATCATTCAAGAGACTTAAAAAAAACCTACATCTGAACCTACTCCTAAAACCCGAGAAAAATACCCGAAACTCTTTCTCTTTCTCTCTCTCTACTCTCCACTCTCCATATTTTCTCCACACGGCTCCGGCCATCCGGTTCACACCATACATACATCTCTTGTACCTTTTTGTTAGCTATTGTTTTCCCATAAACACTTGAACTAACTTAGGGATTAGGGGGCCTTTGGCCAATACCCCCCGGGTGTGGTCTATTTACTCTGGTCTTTTTAACAGGAGTCGAGGAAGATCAAAGGGTGAAGGATTTAGAAGCGAATATTCTCCCGTGAGGATTTTTGCACAAACAGTAGTGGTTTGGGTCGCCAAACTGGGTACGGTTACGATTCCAGAAGAAGAAATCGGTGTAGATTTAGGCCCCGTTTGGGATTGCTTTTTTTCGTCAAACACCTGCTTCACTTTAAAGTTAAGGAGTTTTAGGTGTTTGGTAAATCAAAAATATCCCGATTATTTTAAAAGCAGTGACCTTTTGACAGCAACTTTTAAAAGTAGGCTATGGGTTGCTTTTCAAAGCTGCTTTCAAAAGAAGCAGAGATGAGCAGTTAATGAATTTTTTTAATTCCCAAAATACCATCATTATTATTTTTTTTTAAAGGCACCACCTCCACCATCTCCACCCCTATAGACCGCCACCGCCACCATCACCACCACAACCACCACCATGCCGCCACTGCCACCATCTCATCCTCAAACTCCATCACCATCACCTCCACAACCGCCATCCCCACCACCACTACCTCAACCTTCATCACCACCACAACAACCACCATGCCGCCACTGCCACCGTCTCATCCTCAAACTCCATCACCATCACCTCCACAACCGCCATCCCCACCACCACTACCTCAACCTTCATCACCACCACAACAACCACCACCATGCCGCCACTGCCACCATCTCATCCTCAAACTCCATCACCATCACCTCCACAACCGCCATCCCCACCACCACTACCTCAACCTTCATCACCACCACAACAACCACCACCACATCCCTCTCCTTCTTCGCCACCATCACCACCACAACTACCACTTCCTTCTCCACCTCCACTACCAAAACCACCACCACCACATTGCCACCGCCACCACCACCTCCACAACCGCCATCCCCACTATCACAACCACCACCTCCACCTTCATCATCACCACCACCATCTCCTTCACCACCACCTTCACCTCCATCTCTTTCACCACCACTACCACCACATGATTAGCGCATAACACTTTAAACAGTCTATTTTAGTCATTATTCGCAGTTACAACAGTTTTATATTAAAATTTACCAAACGATTTTGACACTGCTTTTTGTATTAACAACACTTTAAAAATATTGTTTACCAAATATGTAGCTGCTTTACTTTACAGCTAATTATTTTCAAAGCACAACAGAAGCAACTTTTTTTAAAAGTGACAGCAATCCCAAACTGGCCCTTAGTTGGGTAAGCCATAGTAGGCACATATCTGACCGAACTCGACGAACTCGTTTTTAAGGAGCGGATCTCCTCCATCATGGTGTGCTGCAAATTCGCCTGTTGGGATTGATGGGTGGTCAAGGCAGACAACAATTACTGCATTTCCCCCATGTTGTTTTGAAGTTCCACTTGGCGAGATGCCAACAACGTTACCGAATCTACCACCTCCGTAATTTGATTCACCATTTGATCTCATTGAAACTCGAGTTCGAGTCATGTCGTCATGAGCTCCGCCGTGGCGGCAGTTTGTTTGTGTTTTCCCATTTGCAACCTGGCTTTGGATACCAGTTGATGGGTTCGTTATCTCAAAAGGGAAAGAGAGCAAATGGGAAATAGAAATAAACTCAATTCAATAATAATCCAAAAATAGGGTCTGCCAACGCTTAAATACAGCTTCCAAGATGTCTCTTAGCAACATAAAAGTAAATAACGAGTTACGCGAGTTACAGCTAGTGGTAAATAGCTAGGTGAAAGTAAAAGATAAAGATATAGTTGATAATGGGAAAATGGGGTTCCTCACATAAAGTCTATGATATAAATTTTTTTTTAAAATTAAAATAAATATATAATATTTTTTTTTTTTTTCAGAAGGAGAAGGTTAGGTTGCTGTTTATATGGCTATCATGCTGTTCTAATATCCTTTTGGGTTATTGATCCCAATGGTCCCCCAACCATTGCTCCAGTATCATTTTGGTCCACCAACTAAAATTTTCATTTCAATGGTCATTCAACTCTTCATTTGGTATCAAAATGGTCATATCGTCAAAGTCTATCAAATAATCCGTTAAATTGAGGTGCAAAAAAGTAAAATATTATTTAAAAAAGGGTTGATGACTGAAATGGTTCCCAAATTATTGCTCCAATATCATTTTGGTCAACCAATTAAAATTTTCATTTAAACCGTCCTTCAACTCTCTTTTTCGTATCAAGATGGTCTTACCGTCAAAGTTTGTCAATTTTATTGTTATTTATTTTTGTATTTATCTGATTTTAAAATTTTTAATTAATTTAAACAATAGAGAAAAAAATTATTACTTTCTAAGTCTATGTCAGCAAAAAAAAGTCAAGTTGGTGGTGACATTCAATTTTTTCAATTTTAAAATTAGGTACAAGTTCCTATAATAGTTTCCTTTAATTTTTAATTATTGTTTACTCTTTTAAAAAATTTGTTATTTTATTTTTATATTTATGTGATTTTAATTTTTTAAATTAATTTAAACAATAGAGAATTTTTTTTTATTAATTGTCAGGTCAGTCTCACGAAAAAAAAAAAAGTCATGTGGCTGGTGAGATTCAATTTTTAAAAATTTTCTAAGTTTTATAATAGTTTCCTTTAATTTTTAACAATAAAATTGATAGACTTTAACAGTAGGACCATCTTGATAAAAAAAAAAGGAGTTGAAGGACGGTTCAAATGAAAATTTTAGTTGGTGGACCAAAATGATACTAGAGCAATAGTTGGGGACCATTTCATTCATTAACTCTATTCTTTTACATCTATTGCAGCTCCATGATTATGGCAAGATCCCTGCAGGCGACACAGAGGTACAATTTAGGCTAACAAGGGTTACACTTGAGCCTATGTTAAGATCGATGGCCTATATCAGTCATCAGCTCTCTGCACCAGCCAACAGAGTTGCTGTCATCAATTTGAAGGTATGCAAACCCAAAGTTTCAACCTCTTTCGTATCACAGTTTTTCCCCTTGTGTTAAGGTATTTACAATAAAATTTCTTGGGTTTCACCGTAATTTTTGCAATTGGATTGGCATCACAGTTAGACTTGTGACAGGAATTTGAATTGAGCTATCTATAGTCAGTATAGGTGGTTGAGTGAGTTTATAACTGAAGATTTCTGGATTAATAGGCTTGTTTAAAGGTTATGGAGGTAAAGTGCACTATTGAGTATCTTTCAAAAGAGATTATGGGTTAAGTTCAACAAAGTAAGCTGCAGGAATTATCTGGGCTGAAGCCTGGAGGTAAGGATATATGGATTTCCTGTTGGGAAAATGTTGGGGAAATAAGTGGACTTTAGAGTGTGAAAAGCTATAGAGGGTATTGAGGAAGGAAATACTAAGCTTGGGGTGTTTTCTGGGGCTGTTAACAACATACTGAGAGTAGTGTTTCCTATTACTCTGGGATTGCAGTATGCTTACTAAGTTATTAATGATGGGCATTAAGTTCTGTTTCCAATGAGGGGCGAGGTGCAGATGTTCCTTAGAGGTAGCACTGGTTATGCAGGTGCAACTCATAAAAAAAATATGTACTATAACAATTTCCATTAGTAAGTAATAGTATTACTGCTATTCTTACTTTTTTCATTTGTTCACTTTTAAAATGCCTTATGTCCTGCTGTAGTTGAATGATGATGTTTTGATGAATCAACAATGCTTACAGTCCGTCGCACTGTGCGTTAGGTAATTTGTAGTCAATGACTAAAATTGCATGCTCATACATACCATTCTTTAACAAAGGAACGTGGCAAATTTTTTCCCTTTATTATTATTAGACTGGAATTTCTATTTCATGCTGGAAATACAATGTGATCAAACTAAGGAGACAAGGCACATCTACTATAAACTTTCTAAGTCCTTGAAGACAATTTAGATATCTGTCGAAATCATTTTGGTTTCTTTAATAAACGAAACAGAAGAAATGTGTAATGGAAAGGTTTAAATAGAAGTACAATGAACCAGATGTCAAAAACATACTAATAGACAACCACAAATAGCAACATAACCAGCCCAAAAAAATAGAAAACCCAAAGAAGAAACTGCAGCTTCTCGGTTCACATCTGACAATATCCTAAAACATTCTTGTATTCCTTTCCATCCAAACCACCCCACAGATTAATAGGCTTGTTTAAAGGTTATGGAGGTAAAGTGCACTATTGAGTATCTTTCAAAAGAGATTATGGGTTAAGTTCAACAAAGTAAGCTGCAGGAATTATCTGGGCTGAAGCCTGGAGGTAAGGATATATGGATTTCCTGTTGGGAAAATGTTGGGGAAATAAGTGGACTTTAGAGTGTGAAAAGCTATAGAGGGTATTGAGGAAGGAAATACTAAGCTTGGGGTGTTTTCTGGGGCTGTTAACAACATACTGAGAGTAGTGTTTCCTATTACTCTGGGATTGCAGTATGCTTACTAAGTTATTAATGATGGGCATTAAGTTCTGTTTCCAATGAGGGGCGAGGTGCAGATGTTCCTTAGAGGTAGCACTGGTTATGCAGGTGCAACTCATAAAAAAAATATGTACTATAACAATTTCCATTAGTAAGTAATAGTATTACTGCTATTCTTACTTTTTTCATTTGTTCACTTTTAAAATGCCTTATGTCCTGCTGTAGTTGAATGATGATGTTTTGATGAATCAACAATGCTTACAGTCCGTCGCACTGTGCGTTAGGTAATTTGTAGTCAATGACTAAAATTGCATGCTCATACATACCATTCTTTAACAAAGGAACGTGGCAAATTTTTTCCCTTTATTATTATTAGACTGGAATTTCTATTTCATGCTGGAAGTACAATGTGATCAAACTAAGGAGACAAGGCACATCTACTATAAACTTTCTAAGTCCTTGAAGACAATTTAGATATCTGTCGAAATCATTTTGGTTTCTTTAATAAACGAAACAGAAGAAATGTGTAATGGAAAGGTTTAAATAGAAGTACAATGAACCAGATGTCAAAAACATACTAATAGACAACCACAAATAGCAACATAACCAGCCCAAAAAAATAGAAAACCCAAAGAAGAAACTGCAGCTTCTCGGTTCACATCTGACAATATCCTAAAACATTCTTGTATTCCTTTCCATCCAAACCACCCCACAGATTAATAGGCTTGTTTAAAGGTTATGGAGGTAAAGTGCACTATTGAGTATCTTTCAAAAGAGATTATGGGTTAAGTTCAACAAAGTAAGCTGCAGGAATTATCTGGGCTGAAGCCTGGAGGTAAGGATATATGGATTTCCTGTTGGGAAAATGTTGGGGAAATAAGTGGACTTTAGAGTGTGAAAAGCTATAGAGGGTATTGAGGAAGGAAATACTAAGCTTGGGGTGTTTTCTGGGGCTGTTAACAACATACTGAGAGTAGTGTTTCCTATTACTCTGGGATTGCAGTATGCTTACTAAGTTATTAATGATGGGCATTAAGTTCTGTTTCCAATGAGGGGCGAGGTGCAGATGTTCCTTAGAGGTAGCACTGGTTATGCAGGTGCAACTCATAAAAAAAATATGTACTATAACAATTTCCATTAGTAAGTAATAGTATTACTGCTATTCTTACTTTTTTCATTTGTTCACTTTTAAAATGCCTTATGTCCTGCTGTAGTTGAATGATGATGTTTTGATGAATCAACAATGCTTACAGTCCGTCGCACTGTGCGTTAGGTAATTTGTAGTCAATGACTAAAATTGCATGCTCATACATACCATTCTTTAACAAAGGAACGTGGCAAATTTTTTCCCTTTATTATTATTAGACTGGAATTTCTATTTCATGCTGGAAGTACAATGTGATCAAACTAAGGAGACAAGGCACATCTACTATAAACTTTCTAAGTCCTTGAAGACAATTTAGATATCTGTCGAAATCATTTTGGTTTCTTTAATAAACGAAACAGAAGAAATGTGTAATGGAAAGGTTTAAATAGAAGTACAATGAACCAGATGTCAAAAACATACTAATAGACAACCACAAATAGCAACATAACCAGCCCAAAAAAATAGAAAACCCAAAGAAGAAACTGCAGCTTCTCGGTTCACATCTGACAATATCCTAAAACATTCTTGTATTCCTTTCCATCCAAACCACCCCACAGATTAATAGGCTTGTTTAAAGGTTATGGAGGTAAAGTGCACTATTGAGTATCTTTCAAAAGAGATTATGGGTTAAGTTCAACAAAGTAAGCTGCAGGAATTATCTGGGCTGAAGCCTGGAGGTAAGGATATATGGATTTCCTGTTGGGAAAATGTTGGGGAAATAAGTGGACTTTAGAGTGTGAAAAGCTATAGAGGGTATTGAGGAAGGAAATACTAAGCTTGGGGTGTTTTCTGGGGCTGTTAACAACATACTGAGAGTAGTGTTTCCTATTACTCTGGGATTGCAGTATGCTTACTAAGTTATTAATGATGGGCATTAAGTTCTGTTTCCAATGAGGGGCGAGGTGCCGATGTTCCTTAGAGGTAGCACTGGTTATGCAGGTGCAACTCATCAAAAAAATATGTACTAGACTTTCTAAGTCCTTGAAGACAATTTAGATATCTGTCGAAATCATTTTGGTTTCTTTAATAAACGAAACAGAAGAAATGTGTAATGGAAAGGTTTAAATAGAAGTACAATGAACCAGAGGTCAAAAACATACTAATTGACAACCACAAATAGCAACATAACCAGCCCAAAAAAATAGAAAACCCAAAGAAGAAACTGCAGCTTCTCGGTTCACATCTGACAATATCCTAAAACATCCTTGTATTCCTTTCCATCCAAACCACCCCACAGATTGTCATTGGACCTAAGTCCCATATAACTTGTGGCTTTTTTCCATCCTCAAAGCATAATAGTTTTTAATGAATAGAGAAGCACACGAATGGTGGGGCGCCACCCCATTCATGAGCTGTTTTTGAGGGAGGAAAAGAGGTATGGTGATAGGAAGCTGTGCTGCATTGACAATATTGTGGGTGGTATGGATGGAGAGGATTACAAGGATTTTTGAATTGCAGAGCAAAGCTGGTGAGATGATTTAACTCCAATTTGAGAACTGCAGAAGTGTGAGAGAAGAATGGAACTGCAGTAGTTTATTTATGCTAATGGATGGAGAACGGCCTTCTATTTTCTGTCTTCATTTTTCCTGTAAAATTTTTGAATATCGTGTGCATGCCGCGGTAGCACGCATTCTATCTTGAATCTTCTGTGTAGAAAAACTCATTTGCACTTCCTTATCTATAGCTGCCCACTCTCCTTCGTTGTCAGCCTTTGGAATGAGTACAAGCCTTAATTCATTTCAAGTTTCAACAAAGAAAAGTTGGTAAAGCAACTTTCTTTCGTTCAAAACAAAGTTACTTTAAGACAAAATATAGCAACAAATAAAAATACATTATGGCACACAATTCAATACTGCATATAATATAATTATAATTATTTTAATTAATTAATTATAATCGGCCCGGGCTTTTAAAGGGCTTAAAAATGAGGCCCAAGCCCTATATGTTAGACTTCAGGCCGGGCTAAGCCCACCCATTAGTTCGGGCCGGGTAAGCCCACACATAAAAAAATTGGGTCGGGTTCGGGCTAGCCCATCGGGCCTGGGCTTTATTGACAGGCCTACCTTACTACCTCCAATAAGCAATCTGTGTTAGGGGGAGAATATTTTATTTTATTTTATTTGGTTAAAGAACGGAGGAGTAGAAAGTGTTTGGGGGATATATATTGCTTATGTGGTTAGCTTCGATGTTTCCCTTGTTTTTTGAAGGTGTCTCTGTAGTTTGTTGTTAACTTGTTATAATAAAAAATAATCTATAAAAAGGCAAATATATTGGCTTCAATGAGAATCGAACTTGTGCGCCTCTATTAAGTGGAGATGCCCTGGAAAGCCAACTCCACTACAAACACTTTTGTGCAAATATTTAGCACACAATAGTATATATACACTTCTTATAATATATATATATATATATATATATATATATATATAATATAAAGAATTTTTTTTCGGGGGCCCTATGCAGTGGCGCCACTTGCACCACCCCTGATTGCCTGTAACCCAAGAAAATGACAGATGCATCTAGTTATAATGCTATCTCTTCAATCTTGAAATATTTCATTTAGCTATGAAAGTTGCTTGTCTAATCTGTTATCTCTTGCAATGCCTCTTTTGCTACTTGATAGTTTTGGATGCTCATCTAACTGCATTTTCATTTACTATCACTTGATTTAGTGTCGGTTAACTCATGCCGTTGTCATCCACAAAAAGGAGGTGTGCTATGTAATGGTAAGTTCAAGGGCTTGGATGGATGTTGGGTGTGTGGTGGTGCTTTGATTTGTCTATGTTGGAACATCTTGTTATGTGTTTTGCTCGATCTTTGCAAACAAAGAAATGTATTTTTTTTTCTTTCTATTTCTCCGACAAAGTTGATACATATCTTAAGTCGAGACTTAATTACTACATTTCTGCATTTTATGCTTCTACAATTCTACATAGAATAACATATGATTTCTTAGCAACTACATGAACTTCAGTATATGTTTGGAAGTCTATGTAAGTTACAAAATGTATAAGTTCTTTGAAAATAAGCAATATTATAACTGTAGTCAAATCAGTGAGAAGCAATGGAATTAATGTTTTGTTCCTTCCAACATGTGATGTCATTTGCGATGTTGGTATATTTATAATGATCTATACTATCCAAGTAATTTGAATTCATTTATAAACAATTGTGATTGAAACACATTGAAACATTTCATCAATATGATGTGATTTGAGCTAAAATTAAGGGAAAAAAAATGCTATTTATCTTGATGGAAGAGACAAAAAGGACTAGGAGCTCAATGTTGAGGTCATGTTTCTTTCTTAACTATGACTCCGAATTTTTTTTATTTATTTGATTGACACATTATTTCTGGATGACCTGTGTACCTCAAGTTAATGGAATTAATTTTTGTTCTTAAAAGATTTTCTTAGCTAAATGTAATCTAAACAAGTTTCAATGTCTATGGGTATTAGAGAGTTATGAATAAATCCAAGAGTGAAAACATTGGTAAAACACTTGGGCTTTGATAATTACAAACATGGTTTTGCCCCGAGCCATATTGCTTTGATCAAAGCATGGGTCAAAAATAGTAGTGTGGGTTCTGATCATTTTTAAAATTAAATTCATAAACTCCATATTTCGAATAGAGATTTTTAAAAAAAATAGGCTTTAATATAACATCAAGTTCTTAAACCTAATTTTGGTGTAATGTAATTGTTGTTTCATTGCTAATCATGATTTTGTATAGTGGTGACTCTAATTCACAGTATTAACAGCTAATTGTGGATACTCATGAGCAATGTTTTGAAAGGCGAGGCGTTGATGTGAGGCGTTTTAGTCGCGTTATGCGAGGCGTAAGCCTTGAAGCTTTTATGCATACTATACCCATCTGTGCTTTTTGATGCATACAAACACACTTTGTTGGCAATACAACTTAAACTTCCGTATCTCGCGGTTTGTATAACCTCCTTGCTACCACTTTCTGATATAAATGCATATCCAATGTCCATTCGAGCAGTTTTTGTCCATCACTTCATTATGAGTGATGAGGGAATTTCCATAATATGCTCCCACTTCATCACATAAAACAAATGGCAACATGGGATGCCTTCACTTTCATATTTCTGACAGTTGCATTTTATTCAAACATCTTTCCTACCAAGGCACACACAACTCCAATTATTTTGCGGTTAACCGTATTTCGCTAAAATATACAATCGTCCGCCGAAATTATGAATTATTTTTTCATGAATGAGTGTTGAGAAGCATTGATCTCGTTACATACCAATAAAAAGCACCTATGAGTGTAAATTTGGGAAACATGTTGCTCAAGACTTTTCAGTGTTGTTGTATGCACTTTCTTTGACTGTTTTGGTCAAAATCATCATTCCCCGAGATATTCCTCATTCGTGTTATGACCCCATCAATTGCTGGAATTCATTCAAACAACTTAATGTCTTTCCTCAAATAATCTTTCACAAACTTGTTCATACACTTCACGCATTGAGTAGTGCACATACCACCGAAAAACTTGGGTCTAAGGCGTGATTTCGTCCACGCATCTTTGCATACCTCATTTGTAGCCATTCCTTTTGTTTATGTGTAGTAACTATGTCCTTCAAAAACTCTCATTTCTTTTCAAACTCATATGATCGTACCAATTCTTCATCATTTAAGTTATTCTATATATTCCTTGCTACGTGCCATGAGAACAACCTATGATTGCACATGGGCAACACATACTCAATTGCTTTCTGTGCATGACCACATCCCCATCCGTCAGTATTGATGTAGGCTTCTTGCCTTTCATGGAGGATATGAATGTCTCCAATAACTACTTTTATGTTCCAAAGGTCTCGTCAAGCAATATGGTACAACCAACACTCACCCGGTGGTTGTTTAAACCAACAAATAACACTAAAGGCTTGTCATACATATTGGTTTTTTATGTGCTGTCGAATATGAGGACGTCTCCAGAGGCAACATAATCCAAAAGTGAAGTAGAGTCTCTTCAAAGCAAGTTAGCAAACCTATTCTCCTCATTACATTGAACTTACAAAAAAATTCAAGATTCATTGATGCTTTCGCTTTCATGTAGGTGAGTGTAGCTTCGGTGTCGCAGTCTAACAATATTTCCCTACGTGATGCATCCAAGTTCTCAGCTCATGCATTGATGGAGGCTTAAATCTTACATCATATGCTGCAATCCCTTCCACCATAGGTAGTCAAAATAGATAATTTATAATATTAAATGGGGGTGCTCTAGAGAAGAAAAAACGACTAATCTTTCGACAAACTTCCTTTTTTTCTTATTGTTTATATGCTAAATTTAATGTACTTTGCCAAGCTTCTAAAGTAACAAATCTATCCATTGGTCCTTTTGATTTAGGTTGTGCTCTAAGAGCCTCATCAACTGCAACACTCCTAGTACCGGAGATTCCATGTTCTTCATCAAATGAAGTTTCCATACTTTGAGTCCCTCCTCATGGACCATCCCCAATGTAACATCCCGACCCAAAATAAAAGGAATAGTAAATTATTTAATTTCAAGAATAATGAATTTCCAATTTTACCCTCGGAGTAGGGTTAATTTGGTCATTTTCAATATGGGAGGATTTCGGGGCAGTGGCTGGTACCCTCACGTAGGTCGTACTGAGACGAGTCCGTAGACATGCGGTGAGCTTGAATCGGAGTTGTAACGAGAAAGTTACGATCAAAATACCTTCAGTGGCATAATCGTAATTATTTCGAAATGAGATTTTAAATAAAAATCAGAAACTCATTTCTCTCTCTCTCTCTCTCCTTGCGTGCAGAACAGCCCCCCCTGTTACTGTTCATCGCCGGGGTTTTTGGGCCACCACCACCGCATCCGGCCACCTCCGGCGACAAGACCGGTCGCGTTAGAACCGTCGTCTCGTGCTCTTTCCATTTCGTCCCTTCTCTGACGCCGGCAGCCACGAGGATCGCCGGAAACTGGTGGAAAATCGCCGGTTTTGACAGAAAATTCCAAGCGCTCGTTCTCCTTCAATTCTCCACCAAATCAGTCGAGTGAGGTATGAATTCTCGACTATTTTTCGTGCTCTAGCTGCCTGTTGGATAGGATTCCAGAAATTTTGAGAGTTTGTAGCTCGATTTTGGAATTAGGTTTCAGCCGGTTTTCAATTCGAAATTCCGGCCACTTCAGTCGAGAATTTGGGGTATGTCCAAGAACAAAAGTGGCTCCAAATTAGGGGTTTTACCTAGGGTAGGAGTTTGGAGCCGTGATTTTGAGATTTTCCGGCGATGCGATATCGCTTTGGACACCCACGCACTGCCAGCGCGTGTGGCTGCGCGTGGGCATTGTAGCAGAGGGGTATTAAGTCCCAATGCGATCCCCTGGTCCTCACGAGCACGTAGGAATTTACGGATCTCATTTTGGATACCGTATGAGTCTCGAACGGATATCGCCTACTACGCGTTATCCGGGTTCGACAGGTTTGGACCGTTGGATGGTCTTGAATTTATTATATGTTAACCTGGGCATTCCTAGGATCGTGTAGGATTCGACGGATCATGAATCGGAGCCCCGGATGTTCCGATTTAAAAACTTGAAGTTTGTGTTTTACGATAACCGTCCGATCGTGCGATCGCGAGCGATCCGACCGCCCGTTATGAATCAAACTTGTAGGACGTATTTTCTAGACCTTGTGGAACCCATAGGAACTCTCGGATCGTAAAATGGAGGTCGTGGGGCCTGCGGGCCCGGTTGACCAAATTTGGAAGGTTTGACCCTCGGTTGACCGTAAGTCTTCCGAAGTAGTTTACTATTCGAAAGGTACTAGGATGACCCTTTTTGGACGGGTCTTGACCGTCATTTGTTTGATGTTGATTATGTGGGTCTAGGAGTTTATTTTTATGGTTGGAGAGGGAAATCTTATGCTTTTGTATTTAATGGTTTATTTAAATACTTGTTACATTTAATAGTTGAATTCTTTATTTTGTAAAGTAGTTGTAATATATGTGATTTGACATATTCGAGTGTTTTGAGTTTATATATAATATTTGAGAAAGTATTATCCTTGTTGATTTTGTGTGGGGTACCTAGAATGTTAATTCGAGTGTTATTAGCACTACCTTAGGTACCTCCCCGGTTATGGGTTTAATGTTAGAAAGGTTTTTGGTCTCTACTGTGAATATGTCACACGTGTCGTTGGAGTTTTCCGGCGTGTGACGGACCCCATACGTGGCTGTGGATGTTCCGGCGTATGGGGTGGATTATGTGATTGTTATGTCACACGTGTCGTTGGAGTTTTCCGGCGTGTGACGGACCCCATACGTGGCTGTGGATGTTCCGGCGTATGGGGTGGATTATGTGATTGTTATGTCACACGTGTCGTTGGAGTTTTCCGGCGTGTGACGGACCCCATACGTGGCTGTGGATGTTCCGGCGTATGGGGTGGATTATGTGATTGATATGTCACACGTGTCGTTGGAGTTTTCCGGCGTGTGACGGACCCCATACGTGGCTGTGGATGTTCCGGCGTATGGGGTGGATTATGTGATTTATTTTGCCCAAGCCTGTCGGAGTTTGTCCAGGCCCTTCGGAGATTATATTATTTTGCCCAGGCCCATCGGAGTTTGCCCAGGCCCCTCAGAGATTGATTTATTTTGCCCAGGCCCGTCGGAGTTTGTCCAAGCCCTTCAGATTATTTATTTTGCCCAGGCCCGTCGGAGTTTGTCCAGGCCCTTCGGATGTCTTCTTAATACGATGCCTTGAGGAAAAAATGGAATTGATATAAAGGGAAGAAATTGATGATGTGTTTAATGTACATACGCCTTGGATAGGGTATGGTTGCGGGATTGAACTAATATAAAGGGAGAGTTTGAGAATGTGTTCATTGTGTTTTTATCGGATTTAGAATTGTGATAGATCTAAAATGTATAGTTGGTTCGGCTGTAAATAATTGTTTATTATCGGAGTTGTGACCGTTGATGATGAGAACTACGTGTGGCTTGATCCCTTACCGAAGGGTACGTAGGCAGCCTGGGGTCTCACCAGGTGCAGCCGCGGAATATTATTATGTTTAAAAGGTTTGATCGATTCTGAGCATGTGAATGGGTTTTGATGTGATTTTGGCATTGAATTCGGTTTAATGATTGTTGGGAGTATTCGTATAGTTGTTTGAGATCATAAATATTATGGTTTTTGTATAGTGCGACTTAAAAGCTTGTTGGTAGTTTGGTTTCGGAATATTTGAAGGCCGGAGGCCAATTAGATGAATTGCCTGAGTTTATATTGTGCATGCTGCCAGTTGGGTTATAAACTGTGTTTTGTTTGCAGGTTGAAATTTTGGGGAAAGCCAAATTTTAGGGGAGACTCTGCCGAAATTTCGGTAGAAAGTCTCGGTTCTTAATATGTGGCCCCGGCATCGGTGTGATGTCGAAAAATTCTCACATTCGTCTCGGGTTCCGAGGAATTCGGGGCGGGTCCTGTCACCCAATCTCTCTAAGCATTTCATTTTTCTTTCTTTTTTCAAGCTGAAATTTTTTCAAAGTTGCGGCACACTCTTTTTTCACATACTTGGGTACTTTCTTACATGGTTGCATACCATGATGAGTTTGACCCAAATAATGCTTAAGTCTAGAAATTCATTCACTGCATCTTTGATCACAAAATCTGCATCTTTGATCCCAATCTCTCTAAGCATTTAATTTTTCTTTCTTTTTTCAAGTTAAAATTTTTTCAAAGTTGCGGCACACTCTTTTTTCACATGCTTTGGTACTTTCTTACATTGTTGCATACCATGATGAGTTTGACCCAAATGATGTTTAAGTCTAGAAATTCCTCCACTACATCTTTGATCACAAAATGTGTATCTCAAGTATTTTTCCCTCTCTATTTCTTTTGCATACTTCCACGCAGGATCTTTTCGATTTATAGCTATAAAACAACACCATTAATATTTCTAAGATACAAGTATGATGCATGTACGCCAAATTTCTACTATATCACATGAACGAATAGGACAACTAATATATTGAAAAAAAAATTGAAAAAAAATTATACGGAACTTCAAATTACAGTTGCGAAGAATTATAGAGAAAAATAAAATGGCTTACTTGCAGTCGAAAGATGAAGAAAATTTTTAAAATTGATGGAGATTATCTAGTAAAGATAGAAATTAGGGTTGTACTATACAATATATATATATATAAGTCCATGTGTTAATATATTAATTTAGAAAAAAAAAAGAAAAAAAAAGAAAAGTAGAATAAAGCTACAGCAGGCTGGAGTAGAAAAGGGAAGAAAGATATTAATTTTTCTTGCCTTAAGTTTATTATAATAAAGGTAAGAAAAGAAAAACAGAAACTTGCGTTTGTTTTTTCCAAAACACTCCAAATGAAACGACGTCGTTTCATTTAAAGTTTTTTTTTGAAACACTACAATCGAAACGACGTCGTTTCATTACAATAAACCTAAAAGAAAAAACACGCGAGTCGTCTTCCTCGCAGAGTTGCAGCCAATTTGCAGACTCGCAAAATTCTTCCGGTTCAGAACTGTCCAGATCTGGCGCGCCTGCTCCTCCTCGCTCCGCCTGGCCACGCCTTGCAAAGCCTCCTCACGCCTTCCCGGCGCTAAACGTGCAACTCGCAAAACAGCCGACCGCCTCGCTCCGACGCGCGCGAAGGCATGCCTTTGAAAACACTGCTCAGGAGATTATGACACTTCCCCAGATATGCAGTACAAGGATACTCAAGTGAGCTATGTTTTGCATTCCCATTTAATATCAGAGCTTAGAGACCTAGGATTTTCATCTTATTATCTCATAGTATGGCCAAGGACAACAATCAATTCTTCTTCAATTGTATACATGTGTCTTTGTGTTCTAATTTTTACATTTTTTCTACCATGTGCTAATCATCAGGTTTCAGTGCCTCCCCGTGCATCCGATCCTGGCTGGGCTCATGGTATTATGGTGAATGGAGGTCGCCAGAAGATTAAGTGCAAATACTGTCATAAAGTAATGCTTGGGGGCGGAATTTCCAGACTAAAACAGCATTTGGCTGGGGAAAGGGGGAATGTAGCTCCGTGTGAGGAAGTACCTGAAGAAGTTAAATTGCAGATTCAACAACATCTTGGTTTTAAAGTACTAGAGAAGCTTAAAAAGCAGAAAGGATTAAGTAATAGCAAGGATTCCGCACCCTACTTGCAGTATAAGGAAGAAGGAGAAAATGAAGATGGAATGAGAACTCAAAAGACCGTTTCCACACGAGGCAAGCGAAGGAGAAGGGAAAAAGATGCTATGGAAGGCATTTCAAATCAAATGAAGAAGCACAAAAAACATTCTTTCCCAGCTGCAACAACTATTGTTGCTCAACATTTACATCAGAGTTTTGCTTCTCAAGAGATCATAGTCCAAGCTGATTTGGCTGTTGCAAGATTTATGTATGAATCCGGTATACCATTCACTGCTGCGAATTCACATTTTTATCAACAGATGGCTGATGCCATTGCTGCTGCAGGACCTGGCTATAAGATGCCTTCTTATCATGCTTTGAGGGGAAAACTGTTGAACAAAAGCGTTCAGGATGCAGAAGAATATGAAGAGGAACTCAGAAAATCTTGGGATGTGACTGGGTGTTCTGTCATGGTTGATAGGTGGGTGGATAAAACTGGTAATTCAGTTATAAACTTCTTTGTGTACTGTCCTAAAGGCACTCTGTTCCTCAAATCTGCCGATGCATCAGACATTTCAGAATGTCCAGATGCACTTCTTAAATTATTTGACTGCGTTGTTCAAGAAGTTGGGCATAAGAGGATTGTCAATTTTGTCACAGATGCTTCAGCCAGTTGTAAAGCTGCAAGAAAACTTCTAATGGAGAAATATAAAACCTTTTTCTGTAGTACGTGTGGTGGATATGGTATTGAATTAATGCTTGAGGAAATTGGAAAAATGAATGAAGTTAAAGAGGTCTTGGCAAAGGCAAAAAAGATTACTCAATTTATATACAACAGTGCTTGGATGCTTAATCTAGTGAGGAGGAAAACAGGTGGAAGAGACATAGTCCAGCTCGCAACCACAAGATTTTCTTCCACCTTCCTGACACTACAGAATATGGTAGCTTTGAAGCACCGGCTCGAAAAGATATTTGCCAGTGCTGCTTGGATGCATTCAACCTTCTCTAAGCAAAAGGCTGGACTTGAGCTGGCAGAGATTATTGCGGACCAACTTTTCTGGTCAATGTGTGATCAAATTCTGAAGGTGACTAAGCCCCTACTTTCTGTTTTTCAGCTTATGGACTGCGAGGAGAAGCCATCTGTTGGCTATGTGTATGATGCAATGGAAAAGGCAAAGAAACGTATAATTGTGTCATTTGACAATAAGGAATCTGACTACGTGCCATATCTGGAGGTTATTGATCAGATTTGGCAAGAGGAGCTTCATAGTCCCCTTTATGCAGCTGCATACTATCTCAACCCATCTATATTTTATAACCCTAGCTTTTCTACTAACAAAGTCATCCAGAAGGGATTGCTGGACTGTATTGAAACCTTAGAGCCTAACTTAACAGCTCAAGTTGTGATTACGAGCAACATAAATTTCTACGAGGAAGCTGTAGGGGATTTTGGTCGACCTGTCGCATTACGTTGTCGAGAATCATTGGCCCCAGGTCAAAATGATTTTCATTGTTTCCAAGTTTCCAGATTCTTTTTGGGTACAGTGTAAGCATTAAACTATTTGTGTTGTTCTGCAGCTACTTGGTGGTCACTGTATGCGGCAGATTATCCCGATCTCCAACGATTAGCTGTCAGGATACTAAGTCAAACTTGCAGCATTATTCAATCTAAGCGGAGTAGGACCATGTTTGAACGTATGTGTTCGAAGAAAAAGAACCGATTGGAGCAAGAAAGGTTCAACCACCTTGCATTTGTTCATTATAACTTGCACCTTCAACATAGGTAAGTTTTTCCATCCTCAGTAACTTCTTTTGATATTCATAAGATATGTCATAGCCGGGAGTTACTCTCTTATCTCTACTAGCATTTCTTTAAATATGTTTATGTATTTTTTACGCTGAGGTTGCGCAAGATAAGAGTAAATCTTAGTGGCACGTAGGTCCTTGCTGTATACTCCTGTAGTTCAGGGATAAATTCCAATGAAAATGGACCTATGTTAATTTATCCTAGAATAACTGCCAGAGTTATCGTGTCAGTTATCTGCTTTTCTTCCTTTCAATTAAAAGTCCTTGTGATGCACTCTGAAGCTCTTGAGGAAGGATAATGAATGCAGTCAAAATGTATCCTGGGACTAGCTAGTCTTCTGTTTCATTGGATAAGGATATATTTTCATATTTAAGCATGAAAATATGACTTTGGGGGAGACATGCTATTTTGTGAGTACAAGAATTCCAAAATTAATTGAATGGAAATGTATTTGTTTAGTTGGGATAAACTCGAATTTGCTTTAGTTTCCTCTATCAAGGCCATATGTTCCAAGGGTAATCTAGCTTAAGATAATTATTTTGGGTCTTAGAATCTTTGCTAGGTGTTGAGTGGGACTGTGGGACTCGTTGTTATGAGCTTGAAGGAAGTAGTTGTTCCTAAGAGAAGGTGGTACTGTATAGGATACTAGATTGAACATATCAGAGACTTAATAGATAAATGTGAGAGTGAGGCACTTCCGGACGGAGACTATAATGAATGCATTTAAGGAAAATGAGAGTTGTGGGCCTCTCGGTCTCGGTCATTGATGTAGTCACCTTCATAAAAGGTCATGGAAGAGGGGATGCCCATTCCTGCATTGTCCCTCATTTTTAATTGGCAAGCCAATGCCCAGGAAGCTTTCCCTGTGCTCTCTTTCAAAGTTTCCATATGTATTTTGGTCAAGGAATACATTCTGTTATTAAAAGGAAAAATAGAAGAAGAGAGTTTCCTCCATTTGGTGAAAAAAGTGCATCTGTCCATTGAGCCCTTGATGGACTATGTGAGTTTTGGTTCCTTCCCAATCCATGATAAGACTATGTTAAGGCATTGTTCAGTGCTATGCAGCAGTATATGAAAAGTAGCATGTTACCTTACGTTGCTGACAATATATGACTTGTAAGGCCGTTATTCTATAAAACTTTGCTGTGTTGGACATCAACGGTACCAATTTAAGACTAAGGAGTGCAGAATTTGAAAGGTGTTGTGCATTTTTGTACAGAAATTTACACATGATGATTAGTTTCATAATTAATTATATAGCTAGATGCTAGTTTCATGATCATTATCCTAATATAGCTAGATGGATTTTTAAATTAAAGCAAATATGTATTTATTGACTTTTCTTCTGTCTAGACTTTTGGAAGGTGACGGTATTGACACAAAACACTTGTGTTCTTGTTTGCGAATCATAACAGAGTTTTCTTACGTCCTGGTTGAATAAATATTAAATATAATTTCTAGAAGCTGTTGGCTTGTTAGTTCAGGAATCAGAATGCCCACTCTTTTGCAAACTGTTTTGCATAGTGTAGTCTAGTTGCCCTTGTCATGTCTGTTTTTTTTCTTTTACAGAGGAATTATTTAGTGTCTTGACTGTAGCTAAGTAGCATCTTTTTTCTTTTAATTAACAAAAAAACTTGTGCATTTTATATATATTATTTACTCATAAGTGATTTAATGCATTCAAATTCTTGGCTAGTTCCCATTAACCCAGATTAAGTCAATTTGGCTGAAACCCAGTTCAACAATTTTGTGAAATATTCCTTAAATTTATTATTACACGTTTACAAATTTATATGTGTTAGCAAAATAAATTATTATTTTTCTTTGGATAATAAGGAAGAATTTTGAAATTCCACTGGCTAATTGGTAACGTTTGTGAGCCTTTAATTGTTCCCATTCTTCATCCGCCTCAACTCTTTTCCTTTTTATTTATTTGTTCTTTCTTTTTTTGTTTATTGGAAGCAGGCGTTCTGAAGCAAGTAAAGCCATTTATACAAGAGGTACACTTGATCCTATATGCTTAGAAGCTATCGATGCCAACATGGGAGATTGGGTGGAAGATCTGGGAGCTATTGGCAGCGATGGCCTAAGCTGGATGGACGTGACAGTCCCTGGTGAGTGGAAATTTTTGAATCATAGAGTAGAGAATATGGATGACTGTAATGACAGTACAGATGATAGGGGTAGTGATGATGGGAGAGGTGTGGACACAAATGATGATATGTCGTATAGAATATCCCAATGGTTGTAATGACAGTACAGATTACTCTGCTAGCTGGTGGCATTAGTTTCTTTCCTTATATTCTAGTATGAATTGCTGGATATAACGGACGTTAATATGAATTAGCAGAACTGTTGAGTTTCATTGAATCATTTGACTGATGTAGCATTAGCAGAACTGTCGAGTTTCATTGAACCATTTGACTGATGCAGCAGTGTGCTACGAAACGGAAAACCCTGCCTTGAACATAAAATTATGAAAATAAATAAAATAAAAAATGTTTACAGGGGTGGGTAGTGAGTTGTGTCAATCAGTATAGTCTAGAGATGAACCATCCCCAAAATGATCATGTATCAATGTCTTGAATATGGTTTAGCTAGGTCGTGAGCATGAATGGAGTTACTCTTTAGCAGGAACTATTATTATCCTTTTTCTGTATATCTTGTATCAAATCAATTTGTTTGAATATTTAGGATCTTAATTAAAGACAGTCTTCATTTTGTGCTATGACTTACAGTACGTATACTTAATACATTAATAAATCCTCTAGTGTACTGATTACGAATCTGTACTCGGCAACTCGATCCTGGTGACAGAAACAAAATTTAATTTTCCAGGAAAAGAAAACAGGGAAAAGGGAATTTCCATAATCTGTTTATATTAACTTGGGACAAGAACTTGATGAATCAATGATAGCTTTTTAGTTATTACAGTCATAAAGGTCAGGCAGCAGGAAGAGAGCATAACCTTGATTTCAAAAAATTTCTTTTGTGCGTCTTGCCAAGCTTCTCTTCAATGGTATGAGAGTAAATATTTAAAAGGAAATCTCACGATCTTCCTTTCTTTGCTTGGTATGCAGATGCCACTTTTGTTCTTTCTTTGTATGGAAAACACAGGTTAGATTTTTACAGGTAAATCATAAAAAGTTTAGATATACTGTAAGGTCCAAAATAGTCATGGATCATATAGATATTGTTATTAGCACTCCAAAATAGTCATCTTTCGCTCTTCTCTCCCTTACTTTTTCATTAGGGTGGAGCGAGTGATAACTATTTTAGAGTGCCAATAACAGCTCTATATTCTTTGGTGGTAACATTAAGGCATATATCTTGAATGGCTGGCAAATAATGCTAACAGAAGATTTAAAATTTGTGCCTTGGCTGCATGTAGCAGATTGGTTATCTTTTTTGGTTTTAAATAAAAATCATCCTTTTTGTTTTAAATATAAAAAACTTCTCAGACAGAAAAAAAGAAGTACTAGTGATTAGGATTTCTCATTGCTGCTACTGAAAGAAAAGTACTACCTTGGATTTCGATTTTGTTTAGTCTGGAAGTAAAAGTGACAAAGCTCCTAATTTCCATGGCAGAAGTTAGCATTTATTTTCAGATTTTTGGTCATTGGTCTTCTATTGCTTATAGCATATATGTCCAAAGAAAGAAGGAAATTAACTTCCAGAATTTAGTGAAAAAGTTTATCGCAGTTGTGGATGATGGGAGAAGCTATAATGGTCGAAGAGAGGAGAGGACTACATCTTGGAGAGAGCTGTCTCTCTGCATGGCAGCTTTGAACTCATCAAAGGTAACTTGTCCATCACTGTTTGCATCCATGCGATCAAATATTTCATCCAATTTTCCAGGTTCAGTGATATCAGCTGGAAGGCAGTCATCTGGTAAAGCCTGCTCAATGTAATTTTATTTGGTCATGTTTGAAACTAATCAAGCAAGCAAGCTATACCAAGTGAAATGAATTAAGCGGCATTACCCTGAGCATAGATGCCACTTCTTCTTTACTGATGCATCCAGACCGATCCGTATCGTACATCTGCTTGCAAAATCAAAAGAGTGAGACAATTAGCATAGGGTTCATGAATAATGATAGTGAAGAAGGCCGAGCAAGAGAGAAGGAAATTTGAATTACAAAAACTTTATGACGATGAAACTAGTAGTAAGATTTTACCAAAACACTCCCTAGGTTCTTTAATTTGGCCAGGAAGGTTTAATTTCCTCAGGAAGCTTCATTATGAGTCAAAATTAGTTCGGTTAGAGTGAGTTTTTGTTCATGCACTTGTACTAGATGAAAACACACCTGGAAGCACAGGCGGAGTGCATCGTCTCCTTGTGAATTCTTGAGACTAGAGAACCCACAGAGGATCTCTCGCATGTCAACTGTTCCATCACGATTGTTGTCGAATAGGTCAAAGATCCGGGGTGCCAAAGGGATTAATGATGACATGTTCATTGCTTTCAGCACCTCCTCAAATTCAGATAGAGTAGCATTGTCACCTTTTACACATCTGCACTTTGCCAAATTGGTATTCTTGATCAGAATATATATGCACTGGCTCACCAGAGAACTTAGGATTGGTTAAGTGATCCACTTAAAGGGAATGCCCTTTGGTTATCTTCATAAGCATGATTAGTTAATCATTAAACTGAACTTGTTATGTAGCTGATGTGCTACAATTGTCTATGCCTGGCCTGCATTTTATCACCATATTCACAGACTTAGCAAGGTGCAAAAATCTGTTTTGACTACTCACATTTTCTTGAAATGTAAACTCAGTTTCTGAATTTCATCCGGTTTAAGGTCGTGGGAACCTAGTAGTGATTTTAGCTTCTTCGTCCTTAAGAAAATCGAGCTGGTCCACACACTAGCTATTGCTGCAGCACGGAGTTTTCGCCGAGCATTAAAACTCTGCAGTCGTGACACAATCTCAGCATCCATTTGATCTTCTCTGGCTGAAAGACCTACAACCCATGGATGGTCCAGAAGCTGTTTAACACAAGAACCAAATTAGTTTAAGTTACAAACCTAGATGAGTTCATTTTGAGCTACCAAGAACTGTAATACTCTACAAAAGTGCATTTAGTTTAAGTTTACAACCCATGCCAAGTTGCCATTTAACTCTAGCTCAGATCAGATATCTTATGACTTCACCCAGAAAAAAATAGGAAATTAATTTCTACCCTACCTCTTGAGCACTAGGTCTCTTGTCAGGGTCAACTTTGAGGAGATCCGAAATTAATTGCTTTGCTGACAAAGAAATGCCCTTCCAAGTTTTCTCATAGAAACTAAATTCTCCCTGCAGGAAAAAGTGTATTCTCTTGTAACTTTAACAGAATTGTTTAAAAATATATATATCATGTTAATTTCTATGTTCTAGTATAATGTGAATGGAAATGACTTACAGCCATTATCATCTGTTGCTTTTGCCGATTCGACTGAGCAATAAAAGGTGGGTACCTAAGGCATTGTACAAGAATACATACATTAAGAGTGCTCTAGAAATTTCTAGAAATTGAATATTTCATGACATTTAGAGATTGACTTGAAATTTCTCTGTTCTTAAATGGGATTGCTTACAAAACGTTTAGCAGAGTAAAGTAACTCCAGGATCCAATTAAAGTTAAACTATGCCTTAAAACACTACTAATATTAGCAAACGAGGGTCCAACACAGTGAAAAATGGCCTTGATTTGCAGACTAGTGATCTCATGTTCGAACTCCCATAGTATCTCCGCAGTGAGTGTGAAAAAATACCCCTCCCCCTTTCTGACTTTGGCAAACAAAAATAAACACTACTAATGTTACAGTCATCTTTTTGGTTCCCAAGAAAATAAAGAGGAAAACATATGAAACAGGAGAACATACCCAGAGAGAAGGATATACAAGATTACACCCAGAGCCCACATATCACTCTTAGAAGTGACTTGTCCCTGAGAAAGAGCCTCTGGTGAGACATAATCTATGGAACCAAACAACCCAACAACAGGATCAGTAAACTCCTCCACAGAACTGAGCCCAAAATCCATAATCTTCAAAGAAGAATCATCACTATTGTTCAAGAACAGGCAGTTCTCTGGCTTCAAGTCCCTGTGAACAATATTGGACTTGTGAAGAGCTGCTAAGCCTTGAGCAATCTGCCTAACCACAGCTGCAGCTCCAGCCTCAGAATACCTTGCTTGCTTCACAATCCTATCAAACAGTTCACCCCCAGAGCAAAGCTCCAACACAAGGTGGACCCCATTTTCATCCTCATACACATCATAGAGGTCAATGACATTTGGGTGTGGTGAGACATTTTCAACTATTCTCCTCATGACCAAGATTTCATTTGTGAGCAAGACATTTGATATGGACACCTGCTTCCGGGCTTGGAAAGCAGCAGCAAAGCTTTTCTGATGATCACCGGCACCCGATCTGCCGGGCGGAGGGTTTGATGGTCCAAATGGCCTTTTGAGGGTCTTGATTGCCACATTGTTTTTGTCACTGCTGCCTGATTTTCTGCTGATGCCTTTTCTCACTACAGAGAATCCTCCTCTGCCTAAAATCTCCGATATCTCATACTCATCTGCCAGTCTTCTTGTTTCTTGTCCCATGACGATGACAAAAAAACCCTTGAAGAGATCGAACTGGCAGAGGAGGAGAGAGAGAGAGCGAGAGAGAGAGAGGGAGACCCGAGAGGGATAGAATAGAAAGAAATCGAATCTTTGAATCTGATGATGAGAAGCAATGGCAGAAATGTGTATAATATTGGTGAAAGGGCAAGGTGGTTTCATTGATAAGGGAGAGAAGTTGAAACGGGCATTGGAATTACATGGATTGACATCAGCTTGTGAACAGTTGTTCAACTTGTTTAATGCATAAAATATGAGAAAAAGATTTCGAACGGACGTGAGGGAATATATTGTAGGGGTAGGTGCCGAGGAAGAAGAGACAAAGACAAAGTCAACTGACAAGCATGTGCACAGAAATAGGGTTTCTACTGTTTGTTTTGATTAATCTCTCTTGCATGTGCAAGGAAATACTGCTATACTCTTCTCACTCTTCTCTCTCTCTCTCTCTCTCTCTCTCTCTCTCTCTCAACCTGTGGAAGGTCCTTGAAACTCAAGTAATACAACAGGGAGCTTAATTTGTTCGGATTCTAATGATGTCAAATATGGATTGTAATTGTAAAGATATTTGACATCTGTTACAATCTTTTTACTGGGTACCTATCAAACATGTCTTCCATGAAGCATATGGCCGCCAACACCAAGAAGGGACATGTTTCTACAAATACTTGTATTTTGTTATAAATTCATGGAATGTGGTTCACCACCATTATATCTATTAGAGCATCTACAATTATGCTTTTATTTTTTAATTAAAATTTAGCTAAAAACACATAAAAGTTATTTTAGGAGCTCTCTAAAAATTTGAACTCCAATCATACTCCCTAGTTTAGGGAGTTATAAATACTATAGTTATTTTTTAATTCAATATGATTGGTCCATCTCCATAAAAAAAAATATATATATAAAAAAATTGTTAACATTAATTAAAAGTTTAAACTATGCATAAACATTAATTAAAAGTTTAAACTATACATAAAACAAAGCAGCATTAGATTATAGGGAGTCACTAGGAGTCTTTTCTCTCTAATTTGATTTAGGAGCTCCTAGAGGTCTCTCTATTTTATGAGGTGGATAGGGAGCATGGTTGGAGTTGTATTTTTCCAATTCCTCCCTAAAATTTGTCTAAGGAATTGATTTAGCGTGCCCATTGTGGATGCTCTTATCTCCACCTTTTGTTAATTTGTAACATATGTTATAAGTATAGTAATTAGTAGCCTTTAAGCTATATTTAGTGGGTTAATTTTCTATGGTTGTAAGCCTAAAAATAGGTACTTATCAAAGATGAAGATAACAAGTTCAGAGAATAAATTATCGTTTTTCCCTTCCCCTTATTTCTCTCTACATTTTCCCTCTAGTTTTATAACACGTTATCAGCACGATGTTGCTCTTGATATTATTTATTTATCTGAATTTTATTTTCCGTTTGAGTTAGAATTGTTATATGGTATAGAGTTCTCTTTGTACTCACTGTCAGACTTCACCATGCTCGTTTTTCTTTAAAATAAAATAAAAAGTTTCTTAATCTTAGGAATGAATGCCATGTTTGAAATTTTTGTTTTGGTTGCATGTTTGCTTTATTTTTCATCTCTCATCTTATTGAGCTCTGATGCTTTAATCATTCTAAGATGATATGTTTTTTATTTTTATTTTTATTTTTTTATATATTTAAATTTGTTAATATTTATGGCCTTTTGTAGGTTACATGACTCTCGTTATTTCATATTTTCATACAATTCTAACCTTATTATGGTTCAGTTTATTTATTTATTTAAGCATGATTTTAATTAATTATTATATCTTATGATGAGTATTTATTATATAAGAGATCATGACCTGAAGTTCCTCAATTCTTATCATATAACTAGATTAGGACTTGAAGTTCCTTAATAGAATTAGAATCTAAAGTTTTTTGATTCTAAATAATTGAGGACCTGAAGTTCCTCAATTCCAATTGTAAACATTCCAAACCAAAAGTTTTGGTAGATGTATTAATGTTTACTCCATAAACAATAACCATTAGAAGTGGAACAAACAAGACAAGGCAAAGGGCCCAAAAATACGATTGATAAGGTAATTGGGGAAGCTTGTCATAGGTGTGCTGCATACGGGCATTGGGCACACGTCTATCACATGTCAAAACATTTGGTAGATCTTTACCAAGCCTCAATCATGGGCAAAGAAAAAAAAAAATTGTTGAGACACACTAGTTTGAACTTGATCTTATGGACTGACACCTAGTGGATATAACCCACCTTGACGTTTTAGCCTTCTTCACTGATACTAATGGCAAATCACATGATTCCATGATTAGTGATGGAGTCCTCCCCAATTAATTTGATGTCTTATTTTCTTTTCATATTTTAAGCTTAATTTGGATATTTTATTTAGATCTCATTTGTTGTTTTTTTTTCAATTATATTTTTTAAATTTATTTATCGTTTGAGTTCTTTTAAATTAAGATTGTATTTCTTTATCTTTGTGTTGGATTGTTAGTTAATGGTAATGTTTTTGCATTACTTCCAATATTGACAGCGCGTCTATTGGAGAAACTTCCTACTTTCTTTTGTGAGTTGTATTACACAACCATTAAAGTAGTTGAAGTCCATGCCATTTTATATAATTACAGTATTAGTTCGGTTGAGGCATGTTTCCAACCAACAAAAATCCCTCTGTACATCTCGTTTATGTGTTTTTGGTTGTTTATGTGCCTATTGCACAAACATAATGAATGCACTGAATTATCAATGCAAATTGAAAATCTAAGTTGGTTTTGGTTATGTCTGCACTTTACCGTATGTTTTAAGAATTGTCCCTTTGATGAGACAACTTTCTCGCCGTCAGGGGGAGATATGACAGTTCCTGATGAACGTCGTGAAATAGTCCTAAATTAGTCCACTTTTGTCTCATCAAGATAATGCATATATAAGTTATACATATGCTAACATGGATTGATATTCTCGTATCACAATCCATTAAACTTACAGTAAGTGACTATCAGTAACTACTTTGTTGCATGCCTGAAGCATAGCAGATTTATAGGTTCTAACGATTTATAGGTACCAATGCCTCTCGTATCGAAAATAACGCTCTATATAAGGTTAAAATCCACATATTCTAAATAATTCATCTTAAAAGAGATGTTTGTCCCATAAGTAACAACATAAGCCCCTTAAGAGGCATTGGTACCCTAAAGCAATGAGATACTTATAAATTTTGCATACTCATGAGAATTGTGGGATCACAAATTGATGATACATTTGGTTTATTTGTGGCTACTACAATCATCAAAGGCTATGATTATATTAAATCTCGTTTCATGAATGTTGACAAGTTAAGTGATTGGCCAAAATGGAAATAGGAAATTTTATTTATAACTAAATATGATGTGTTGAATATTGAACCTATGGCTCAAACACTGAATTACAAATGTTAAGTATGAAGGTTACGTATTGGTGTTTATGAAGTGAAATAAGATCACTAATATGATATAAGGTTTCCTGGTATAGATATGGTTTTAGTCTCTCATCCCATCATAGATGCATCCACCTTTCTATAAGTACAATTGTTATTTTAAAGCGAAATTTATAGCATGTGTTAAATGCATATTTATTAAGACTGTATGGTACATGGAAATCCTCAAAGCTCATGAAATATTTGAGATATATCTCATTAAGCGACCCCTTGAATGATATAAAGCACCAGGAGATTCTTAATTAAGAGTTAACACTAAGAGTCTGAGTATTTTGAATTCAAATTTGATATTGTTGTAATATATTTTAACTATTAGATTAGTTGTTGATGCTCCTAAAGAGTTCAATCATTTGAAAAGTGAAAAGCAGGTCGGATAGTGTGATAAACGATCATGTATGGAGACAATGTTGCTTGTATTGCTTAAATCAAAGAAGGGTTCGTGAAGGGTGACATAGTTTCAAAAAAAGCCAAGAGATTGGAGTCAAACAAATTCGTTCACAAGATAATTTGGCGAACCTTCTTTACCAAAACTTTTTTGAAGCCTATATTCCAGAAGTTAATGAAAATCAGAATGAGATATCAATTAGGGGGAGCATCCCAATTCTACTACATATAGGACATATGCGCGTTGTACTCTTTTTCCCTTTGACTAGGTTTTTCATAGCAAGGTTTTAACGTGGCGGCATAAGCATGTCCAACACTATATCAATGATCCAAAAAAAAGTTGCACTCTTTTTCCCTTCTTTTCAGCTTTGTCCCATTGGGTTTTCCAAGCAATGATTTTAATGAGACAACAATGTTATTGTATGGTGGATATCCAAGGGGGAGTGTTATATATATCCATGGAATGTGGATAACCGCCATTATATCCATTATCTCCACCTTTTGTTATTTTGTAACATATGTTATTAGTATAGTAATTAATAGCCTTTAACCTATATTTAGTGGGTTAATTTTCTATGATTGTAAGCCTATAAATAGGTACTTATCAAAGATGAAGATAACAAGTTTAAAGAACAAATTCTTGTTTTTCCATTCCCCTTATTTCTCTCTACATTTTCCCCTCTAGTTTTATAACATATTTGGTTTTTTTTAACTTCCTTACTAAAATGTTACTTAAATTTGAATTTAACTTGTATGGTTGTAAGATCACTTGAGGATCTTATTTGTACTTATGTTTTTAGAAAATATTTACTAAATTTCATTATTTTAATTAACATAACAATTTTTTGTAACTTTTATGGATATTAAGAAATAATTACTTTTCTTTTAGAAAAAAAAAATCAATATATTGATATAAAAATTTATAAAATATCCCCGACTAAAGCATCATAAATGATAGCAGGTGGGTCTTGATACCAAGATGATATGTCATTCACAAATAATGTATAACAAGCTAATCTATGCGTTATGATATTGGCTTCTATAAAAAGAAAACAATGAATATCACTACTTAAATGTCTTGAAAATTCTCTAAAATCCTCAACCAAACGACTCAAAAATTAGAAATAATTACATATTTAACAAAACTTCATTTGTGTTTTAAAGAAATCATCAATACCATACTGCCACACACTATAATTACTCGTTTGAGACAATTGTATTTCACTTTTTTTTTTTCACTCATCAATTGTTTCACCTAAAGGACAATCCGGAGTCCAATTTCCTTACGCATGAAGTGGCCCAATAAGAAGAAGATATGTGGTACCTTTTAAGAAGAAGATAGTGATTGAAATGAAATGAACAAAATATTTTAGGCTATGTTTGACAAGAGAACTTTAATATTGAAGGATTTATAGTAATTGGTCCTTGTAGTCTTGTCAAAGTCCCATTTTGATCTCCCTAGTTTTAAGTTTTTGTGGATTACTACCCCATGTAGTTTACTTGTTAGTTTTTGGTCAACAGGGATGCGTCCAAATTTCAAGCATTCATTCAGAATAAGCCCTTTTCATTCTACATAAATTTTCTTCTTGTTTCTGTTTTTTTCTTCTTTGTTTTTTGTTTTGTTTTTGTTTCTGTTTTTTTCTTTGTTTTTGGTTTTGTTTTTGGTTTTGGGATACGACGAGTGAATTTGATTGCTAAAGCGCGTTTTTCTTCTGCAGTTGAAGTATGAACACTTTTCTATGCGTATGGGACTTGAACATACCTTAAAAAGAATTGTTGAAAGTCTTGAGACTGAGTCAAAAACTTTTCCAATTATTATTACCATCCCCTGTTATTATATGTTGAAGAATGACAAACCACTATGAGAAAAACTTGCCTAACTTTGACCCAAGCCTAACTGCTCTTTGAATTTCAATTTGGTCTTGGAATCTCCTTTCTTCCAACCATTCTGTCCCTGCCAGGTCTCCATGCATATCACTTCAACTAGCACACTATGCACCTTGGGCACTTTATTTATTTATTTTTAATGTAAGACCTCGGGTGCAAGGGTAAATGATCTTAACTACTTGAGCTACAAGCCCCTTGCTGCAACCTGAGCACTCTTATGCAAGAAGATTAATACTAATTTTCCTATTTCAGCTTTATCGTAAGGAAGTGCGAAAGCGACAGCATAAGATTCATAGAATAAATCAGAATGAGTGTTGTTGATAGCAAGAACAGTTGAAACCAATCTCTGCAAACTAGCCAAGGAAACAAGCAAAGGGTAGCTAAATATATCAAACCACCACATATATAGATGTCTCTGTATACATTGCATAACCTATATGCCAACATTTAAACCGGAAACCGGAAAATGTTTCTAACATTCAACAAAAGTACTGAAACTCACATTTGGGGTTTTCCGGTCCTTTATTGGCCCTACTCAATACTGCAACTAGATAACCTTATACTCAGATGAGAAGGTTGCAGCAAGAGAACCCCCAAGTTGTTAAGGGTTATAAACATCTAACAAGTCCAACAGATAAAATGAACTAAACATAAAAAGAAGCTTAACCTAATGCTTCCAGAACTGTGTAAACTGCCCACACATAGATTGGAGCAGTCAATATAAACATCTAAACAAGTCTGAAAGATAAAATGAGCAGCTAAACTTAAAAGGAAGCTTCACCTACTCGGTCCACAACTGTTTGAAGATAGCTTTCACCACCCTCCCTCCAACACATGTATTGGAGCAGTCAGTACAAGAAAAACCCAACTTCATGGGAACCAAAAGGATGCATCTTGCTTTGGCGGGTCCAGAACATTATAGTCAGCTGGTGCCAAGTGAAGTGGAGAGTCAAATCTTAGGTCAACAGTATCATTGGGATTGTCACCAAATGGAGAATCAAATATTGTGCACTGATCAAACTGAACTTCCGTGGATGGGAAAGCTTGACGATGCATAGGCATGGGGGTTGTTTCAGACATGTTGCATCCCATATCCACAGGCATGGGGGTCGGTTCAGACATGTTGCGTCCCATATCCACCCCTTGACCAAAGAAATTATCATTCATTGCAAAACGAAATTCCGCCTGCTGCTGGTTGTGGCCTTCTACAACATTGAGGTTTCCAGGATTGGAGTTCTTGTTCTGCTGAATATTACTATCATAAAGTGACATAAGCTCAGATATCATTTTCTGTCCATCATCGGCCAGTCCAAATCCTGAAGCATTAAAACTACCTGCCTGGCTCACTGGTTGTTGAACAGCTTGTGTTGGTTGACCAAGGGGTAGAGAGAAGACTGCAGATTTTTCATTGTTAAGTTGAAAGCTGGACATTCCAAACACTTGTAAAGAATTACTCCGGTATGCACAATTCAACTGGTGATTGTTTCTTGCAGTTATGTCGAGAAAAGCCAGACGATAATCATGATATGGGCATTGGGGGTATTCGCAGGTGTAAATGTTCGGATTTAGCATAACTGGTGGCTCTTCATCCAGCTGCTTCCTCTTTTGACCAAAATCCGAGTTGATCTCAATGAGCTCTCCCTTAATCTGCGGTACCGGCCTATCTCTTTGTCCAGCAGTACCAATGTTGAAGTGATTAACATGAGGTTTGCAATCCTCTATTTCAACATTTTGTTCATCATCAATCCCTTCAACATCATAATCACTGGTTCCACTGATCGCGAAAGAGCCACTACCACCAGTCAATAGAGGAGGACATCTATCAGGATACAAACTCCGGGCCAAAGCTTCCTCCTGGTTTATAATGGCTAGCCAAGTGGCACTCTCCTTAGCAGTCATTTTGTCCTGCAGACATTTAGACTGACGAACAAGCTTGCGGATCTTGGCAATATCTGGTGACATGTGCTTTATCACAGCCGTGAGAACGCCAACCTTCCACGCCTTCTTCAGATCATGAGGCTTCTTGTATGGAGGAGGACCCTGATCCTTGGGCAGATTCAATTGAGGCCACCATACCTCATTACCAGTAGGCCACCAAGGTGGGGCAACACCCTTCTCCAATGGGAAACGTCTTTGGGGTGGATCACAGTGTTGCATCAGAGCAGACAAAAGTGAACCAAGAGTGGTGTCTTGGAGCTCCTGCAAGGTGTGAGGAGTTGATGCCACTCCACTCCAGTCTTCATCCTTTCCAGGGATTGAATGATCTGCCTGATACTTGGAAATTGCAGCTGGGCCATTACGATCAAATCTTACTTTTTCTTTCCACCATGCTCGGAGATTGTCAGAAGCGCCACTCACTGGTTTTCCTTTTTCAGGGATAATCCCATAAACGAAACCCTGAGCTTTGCAAACTTCCATCATTTTCAGCATATATTTCAGGATTCCGTCTTGTGCCCGTGACATCTTCTTCCTCCGAGCTTGCTCCTGTGATTGACGCTGCCTTGCGTTGTCAACTCTTTCCTTTCCCTTATTTTGTTCTTTCAGCTTCTTCAATAGCATTCGATCTCTCCACATCCTCTTCTCAAGCTCGTCAACATCCATTTCTTCATCACTATAATCCTCCTCTACTGTTGCCTCTGGTTCATGCTCTGGAGCTGTGTTGATGCTGTCGCCTTCCCCAGAGGTAGTCGTAAGAAAGTCAAGCTCACCACAGAAACCCATTTCCTCAAAGATCCCCATTTAGCACCGGCACCAAGAACAACCCCGATTATATATTTATGGTATATAAATATATGTAAAAGAAGGGGTAATCAATGCAGTCTACGACAGATTCTGCACACTTCGCTCACTCTTTAAAAGATTTCCAATCTTGCGCACAGGTATTAGCTTCAAAACTTTAGAAGCAAAGGTTTCCCAACAAGGGATACTCGACCGCGAAGAGTAAATGAAATTCAATATTCTGCCAATGAAATAAATAACAAATAAGTTAGTTAAACCCACAATTAGTATATCATAGATCAGGTACATTGAACTAGTAATAATAACTTTCATCTAATGAAAGAAAATACAAGGTAAGGCACATAATTTCATAACTACGAGTAATTACAAACATAAAAAGTAATACGCTAAACAAGTCAGAACCACTTACAAAAGCACCATAAATTAAATGGATGAAATCAACAAAGGATCACAATGGGTTTCCTTATTTTCACATTCAAAACGAAACAAAACAAAATCCTAACACATGGCTCTAAGTCACTAAAAGCAACAAAAGATGAGGTTCTCGAAAAACCGGGAAAAAAGAGAAAAACAAAAAGAGAAAAGTGTCCATCAGTGACACAAAAAACATGAGATAATCGCTATAAAAACCAAATTTAAGTGACACGTAAATACCCTGCAAATGTGAACCACTAAAGCAGAAAGAACAGAGCCAAGCACCCCCAGATCTACGAACACTCAGATTCATTTTCTTCACAATTACATGTTATCATTGAGTATTGACAGGACCAAGTTTCAGCTTTTATTTAATTTATTGTTTTTGGTTTACACAAACGGCTATAGCTTATAACGCAGGTTTACAGCAAATTTTCCACCTATCTAAGCAACATAATTCACTTATTAATTCTTTTTCATCATTCAATATAAATCCGGAAATTCAGGGTAGCCATCTTTTGGATCAAAAGGCTAAACCTATCCGTCCATCCAGATCCAAACATGTAAAACCTGAATTCTTATACAAGAAATTAAAAGAAAAAAACGCTAAAATAAAAAATCATATAGAAAAGTTAAAAAAAACATACATATACATATAAACCATGAACCAACAGGCATATCAAACAAAACGCAGACACAAACTATTACAAATTTTTACAAATGAATAAGAGAAACAACTGCAGACAGTGATGCATATCAGATACAAAACAGCAAGCAGATCAACCATCAAAAACCATGAAACATCAAAAGATTGAGAAAAAAAAAATGTTTTTTACAAAATTCAGCAGCCATGAACAATAAGAAATGAAACAAGTACTTCAAATAAAAGAAGCAGAAAATGAAGGTACCATCAAGCTCCTCTAGCACTCTCTGATTGCTCGGAGAGAGAGAGGTTTTTTTTTCTTTTTCTTTTTCTGGTCAGAAGAGAGAGACACAGAGACACAGAGACACACAGAGAGAGTTTATTAGTGGGTTTTCCGAGCTTTTTTTTATAAATGGAAGAGAAAAGATAAGAACGGTGGTGGGCTTGCAGGGACAAGAAGGATATGAAGCAACAGTAACTTTTTCATTTGGAAGGTGGCCTCTTTAACTTGGGTTAGGTGACGTTTTAACCGTGGTTAAGACGTGGGTAACCTTTTTAGCGTTTGGATATTGAAGACTAAAAAGGTTACACTTTTTTAAACTTAGACAACATAAATGATACGTAATTATTGACGTAATATACGATTATGTAGAAGAAAATCTAATACTCATATTGCACGTATGTTACAACAAACGCATGTTTGGTGAAGCAGCAGTGACTTCAGGTCGAGAAAAAGTGTAGAAGACACTTCAGGTTAAGACGTGAGATTTTTCTTCTACACTTTTTCTTGACCTGAAGTCACTGCTGCTTCACCAAACATGCGTTACATCCCACCATTTTGGTCAATTCATAGATATTTTTATGTTCGGTCAAGCAGTTTTTAGCTATTATTTATGGATTCCGCAAATTATTATGTGAAAACTCATCACAATCACACAATGATGGAGTTTAACACAGCGTATCAGACGTTTTTAATGATTTTAGTATTCGTTTGTTGTAACATACGTGCAATATGAGTATTAGATTTTCTTCTACGTAATCGTATATTACGTCAATAATTACGTATCATTTATGTTGTCTAAGTTAAAAAAAAACTATTTGTCTAGTAGTATTTATCTTCCAAATGTTGAAAGGTATATCAACGTTGAATCATCTCTTTTTATTAATTCAGAATAAAAGTAAGAAAAAAAAACAATCACACATGCATGGCAGCATGATCGTATCTACTACATACGTTGTCGAATTAGATAATCGTCGTCCAGCCGTTTATGCAAGATTGAAGCTTTTTAGGTATGATACTCGGACTTTATAAATCCAAAGTGACTTTATTGGCTGTTTTTCTTTTCTTTTCATACGAGCAATATTAAGTAGAGACTTTAACACAAGATTTCCAATATTAAACTGAATATTTTTAACCACTTGAGTTATAAATATCCACGCCCTAAATAGAAAGCAAACACTGAAATGGAAAACAATTGCTTAAATGGAAAAAAAGCGTTCAAATGGAAAACAAGCACCTGAGAATAGAAAAAAAGCACCTGAAAGGAAAACTCTCTTTCCTGGACGGTCCAAATGACCAATTAGATATGTTACTTTAAATAATAATATTTAGTCATAATGGAGCGGGATTTTACTATAATAGCCTTGCTGACCTTTAATTTCCTAATTTGGGTTAATACCACGTATGAATGAGACAACTAAATTGGGAGGTCATATTTACCCTTATTTATTTACCTCTATTTATTTACTTAACGGCCGTCAACCACCATTAACAACCATTAAAAAATAAAAAGTAAAAACAAAAACCACGTGCTTGACTGTTCTCTTGTTTTTTTCTTTTTCTTTTCCCTCTTTCCACCTTTGCATACAAGAATTCTGCAATCTATTTGGGCTTGACCTTCTTGGTCTGTGGTCAATCTTGTCTTGTGGGCCGCTTGCTGTTTCTCTATCAGTCTTTGGGCGTTTACTAAAGATTGCGTTCTCAGAAAGAAAAAGAAAAACGCAACAAAACAAAGAAGATGAGTGGAAGATTTGAGTAAATATCCAGAAAAAATGCGTAAATCTTCCCATGATAAACTTCATTGCAGAAAGGTTTGGAACAGTTTTTGATGAGAAAACGAAACATACTTTGCAATAGTTTGTTAGATTGATTTAGTTTGTAAAACAAAACCTTAAGCCCATTGCGAGATTTTGATAGTTAAAAAAAATAAAAAAATTTCGAAGAGCAACTTCATTACACCCTTCAAAAATGCAAGTAAGCATCACTATGATATTCAAAATACCAAACCCAAAAGAAGAATAAAACTAACACACTAATATATATAAAAAAACTAAAGCAGACAGAAATTGCATACACCACTCCCCTGAAACAACTTATAAACCTAAATGAACATTACTGTCACCACTTGAAGATATGCCACCGTCAAACCCACTGCGTCTAGCCTACAAGCAAATGCAAAACATGTGATGGATTTGGATAAGACAAGGTTTCCATCTATTAAACTGCGGATAACAATGCACAAATATGCCAATCGAACAATCATGGCGAAAAAAATTTGGTAAACTCAAGCAAACTCCTTCAAATGCAATGTATAATTAAATTTAGAGAATATGCAAAGTTTTAGAGGGATGGTTTTGGGAGAAGAATTTGACTGAGGAATTAGCCGAAAAAAGGTAGTGGTGAAGTTCAATTTGAACATGGCTTAGAAGAAACCGCCACAAGGGACTTCTTATTCAAAAATCCCCGAGGTACTTATTTACTAATGCAAAAGAAAAGGGGAACAAGAGATGAGAGGGGAGGAGGAGCAGTTACATTATAAATTGTGTAATGGTCAATTAATGCAAAATAGGTCTAAGAATAATCTGTATATTTTATTATTCTTTTCTCTAGGAGGTATTTATAGGGTTACAAATATGCATAAGTCAACTAGGAATATAAATACAATCCCATCTAATAAGAGCAGTTCCACCGAGGCCCCCTTGCCTCGGGCTGGGGGAGTTTTTCGCAAAAATTGGTTTCCAGCGGTGAGCCCAAGCAAAGGCTGGAGTGGGTCCCACGCAACTCGGGCTGGCCCGAAGGCCAGTTCAGCCTGAGGTCCAAAACGCAGGCTGGTGCTGACGTCAGCCCACTCATTTGATTTTTTTTTTCTGTTGCCACGTGGCGTCGTCTGGACTCTCCGATCTGATTTATTCCTCCAATCCAACAGCAGCCAATTTTTTTGCAATAAAATACTGGAAAAAATTCGGAAAATATTTTTAAAAATACCCAAAAATTAATGAATTTTTTTCTATAAATACCAGCCAATTTTTTTTTTAAATTTATCTGAAATTTGAAATTGAAAATTGTATCCGATTATGAGATATGAATAGTATTGACACGTAGGAACCCGAAAATATTATCCAAATTAATTATTGAGGTAAAAAAATTTATGAAAAAAACAAAAAAATGAATAGTAATTGCCCTTAGCCATGGCAACGGGTGGAAACACAAAATATACTATTTGCAAGGGCAACCACTATTCACGTGAATAGTGGCTGCCCTAGCCCCCCCCCCCCCCCCCCCCCCCCCCCCCCCCCCCCCCCCCCCCCCCCTCCTTGCCATGGCAAGGGGCAAATGGGTGGAGTTGCTCTAAGGGAATTACAATTAATTACAAAATTATCTCCTAATTCTAGGAGGGATTCGAGCCAACACTCTCACTCAAAGTGGCGCATAGATATCCCAAATGCCAAACTTGACAAGTGAGTCATGAAAAGCTGGACTTGATACCGCATTTCTCAGAATATCTGCCAACTATTCAGTAGTCTTGACATGTAGAATCTGTATAATATCTTCCTCCACATGTTTAGTACGATCATGCTGTACCAGATTCTCTACAATCTTAATTGCTCACTGATTATCACAAATATAACTTCATGGAAGTTTTATGCTCAAATCCCAATTCCCCCATGAGTATTCGCAACCATAAGAGTTCACAAATGCCTTTAGTCATGGCCCTGTATTCGGCCTCTGCACTAGATAAGGCTACAACTTTCTGTTTCTTGCTTTGCCAAGTAACTAGATTACCTCCCACAAATGTGAAGTAGCCAGAAGTAGACCTTCGTTTAACTCTTTTCCCACCCCAATCGGAGTCTGTATATCCTGCAATATCCACATGTCCATGCCAAGAGAACATAAGACCTTTCCCTGGCGCATACTTTAAATAGTGTAGAATCCTCATAACTGCATCCATATGATTGTCACTGGGATTATGCATAAATTGACTCACAACACTGACTGCATAAGCAATGTCAGGTCTTGTACATGACAAATAAATAAATCTACAAACCAACCTCTGATATCTCTCCTTGTTTGCTGGTGTCTAATATGGAGATTCTTCCAAGTCGTGATTCTGTTCAATAGGTGTATTCATTGGCATGCCAATTTCCTTTAGTAAATCCAAAACATATTTCCTTTGAGATAAAACTATACCATGCTTGGAACGAGTAACCTCAATACCCAAAACATATTTCCCAGGTCTTTCATATCAAATTCAAAAGCCAAATAAGTTTTCAGCTTTCCAGTTCTTCAATGTCATCACCGTCACAATCATATCATCTACATATATAATTAGTGCAGTTACTTTACCATTCTGCCTTTTATGAAATAAAGTATGATCTGCATTACTCTGCTTATATCCATACTTCTTCATGGCCAAGCTAAATCTCCCAAGCCAATTTCTCAGAGAATACTTCAAGCCACACAAGGCCTTCTTCAACTTGCACACCAAATCTATCTTACCAAAAATATTGTACCCAGGTGGCATACTCATATAAACTTCCTCACACAAATCACCATACAAGAAAGCATTCTTCACATCATACTGCTGCAAGGGCTAGTCAAGATTTGCAACTAGTAATAGTAAAACTCACATAGTATTTATCTTTGCCACATGTGCAATGTTTCTTGATAGTCAATGCCATAAATCTGAGTAAATCCTATTGCTAGTCTTGTACTTGTCCATCGTACCAGTCAAACAGTGCTATGACAGCAATGATGGCCCAGTTTGAAGCCCGGATGTCCCAGATGGACCAGCTTCAAGCCCGAGTGGCCCATATGGACCAGCTTGAAGCCAAGGTGGCCCAGATGTCCGAGCTTGAAGCCAAGGTGGCCCAGATGTCTCAGCTTGAAGCCCGGATGTCCCAGATGGATTCGTTTTTACACTCCCTCTCCCAGTCCGGCGTTCCTGTACTGTCTTTTGCTCCCCCGTCCACCTCTGAGCCCATCCAACCCGACCATGGCCACCAAACCTCTGCCCCTGTCCACAATGTCCAGATCGGAGACCAAGTAGATTATCAAACAATATTTGATTAGTTTTGTATTTTCTTAATTACATTTAAAAACATTTCTCTTCTATTTTTACTCTATTATTATGTTATAACACAAATTTTCTCTTCATTACTTTTTTTTAATTGTCATTTCATTTAATTATAAATTAATAAAATAAACAACAAATTATATCCCCCAAAAAAAATATTAAATAATTATAAATTTTAAAAAAACAAAATTTTATGCAAAGAAAAAAAATAAAAAAAAATTACTGAATTTGCGCGACGACTGTTGTCGTCGCGCAAACCCATTTAAAGGAAAATACAAACCCATATAACTAAATCATAAAACAATATATTTTACGTTTGCGTGATGAAAAATTTTGTCCCCTTTATGGAAATGCGACGAGTGGACTTTCGTCGCTTTTTATTTGCGCGACGAATCCACATCGTCGCATTTTGTATCTGCGACAACTACTCTTTCGTCGCGCAACTATTTTGCGCGACGAAATAAGTACCGTCATGATAGGTTTGTGCGACGAAGTATAATCGCCGCAATGTTTGTGCGGCGAAAGAAGGACCGTCCCTGAACGTTTGGTGCAACGAAGTTTCTTGTGCGACGAATGTACACAACATCTGTCGCGCAAAACATTTCTTTACGATCTTTGCGCGACTAATTTTGCAGGACGCTACAGCTGTCGCGCTGTTATTTGGGCGACTGCTTTGTTCTTTGCACGACGATTTTGCCTTCGTCGCGCAAACTGTAAAATGTGGTAGTGGTTTATGTTTAATAGTGAATACCCATAAGCATTCCCCTTTGGCAACGGTTCTAATTCCAATGTTTGATTCTTCTCAAGAGCTTGCATGTCTTCAGTCATTGCATCATCCCATTTTGAACCTCACAATGCATCATGTACTTTAGTGGGGATAGTTATTGCAAACATTTGATTCACAAAGGCCTCACGGGCTGGTGACAATCGATGAGTAGAAACATAGTTTGCAATTGGATATTTTTCCTACTTAGAATTATTAGGTAAGTACCTATCTGGAGGCTTCCCACGGGTATCCTTTAGGAGTAATTGATACATGTCCCTGTCATTTTGTATAGCAGGTATATGTTTAATGGCATAATTATTAGTATTAATATGATTTCTAGACTTACCTTAGGAATACCAGCAATAGGAGTATCATGATTGTGTACTGTAGGAGTAGAGGAGAGGAAAGTAGCATCATAAGCCAAAAGGTCTGCATAAGACAATGAGGGCGTCACTCCTGGTATAGTTGGTGAGTCTAGTATTCAATCCGCTGTCAGTGGTTCCGTCAACTCGGGTTCTATCACATCTGATGATGGTACATCAACTAAATATGGTAGCACAATCATCCAATCCGGCTCTTCCACGCTTACAATCTCCTCCTCAAGAGGAGAATTAGAGACTGGTTGGGCAAAATATATCTATGTTTCTGAAAAAGTAACACCGGTATCCGTTTTGGTGTGGAAAGTAGCCAAGAAACACACAATTAAAAGCAAAAGGGTTAAGTTTAGTACACAGATTTTTATAAAGGAGGACAAATACAACACACCCAAATTACTTGTGGAGCGAGGGTCAAATGAGAAGGGAGTGTAACATGGGCAGAAAGTTTCTCCAAAGGTGTCTTAAATTGCAAAACACTGGTTGGGACACGATTGAGGAGATACACTGCAGAGGTGAAAACATCCTCCTAGAAAGTAGGGTGCATGTGGGCACCAATGAGATTGGTTGGAGTTATCTCCAGAATCTGCGATTTATCCTTTCCGTAACATCGTTCAGTTGTGGTGTTTGAGGACAAGTTGTCTCATGAATAACACCATGATCCTGAAAATAAGCTTGTAACATATGATTGCCATATTCACCTTCATTGTGAGAACCAACAACCTTCAAAGTAGCAGAAAACTGAGTCTGTACCATTTTATGAAAAACACGAAATCAATCATAGATATCACTCTTATTTTTCATCAAATATAACCACATCAAACGAGTGAAATCATCCACAAAGTTCACAAACCACCGATATCCAGAAGTAGTAAAAACAAGGGCAGGACCCCAAACATCAGTATGAACCAAAGCAAATGGAGCATAGGCTTTATTAGAACTTAGCGTATAAGTAGCAAGGTGACTTTTAGCCAAAATGCAAGTGTCACACTTAAAATCCGAAATAGTACAATCCAAAAAAAAAAATGGAAATAATGTTTCAAATAATCAAAAAATATGAATGGCCTAAACGATGATGCCATAACCAAATATGATTTTCTTTATCTTGAGCAGAGCCATTTACTGATAAACTCCTTCTTGTGCAGACATCATCCACATAATATAAGCCTCCCCTTTTAGTACCACGACCAGTGATCTCCTGGATGGTGATATCCTGAAGAAGACAAAAAAAATTGTAGATCAATACAAGACAATTTAATTGTTCTGTCACTTGAGGAACATATAGGAGATTATTTGACAATGCAGGAACAAGTAAAGTATGCTCCAAAGATAAGTGGGAGTTAAATCAAATGTTCCAGCTCCTGTAATAGGATAAGATACACCATTTTCATTGGCCACACTCGACCGGTGTGGAGTAGTATGCTTCTGAAAAACAGATGGATCATCAGTCATATGATCCGTGGCTCCAGAATTAACAATCTAGCCAGGGTCATTATGAGAATTGGCAGTAAGAAAGGCAGAACTTGCAGTTGCTGATTATGGGAAAAGAGTAGGATTTACCATAGAGACAAGAGGTGTAGACGCTGAAGGTGGTGGTGGTGGGGGACTCTGAGTCGCAGGTGGCAGTAGTGTGTCAGCGCTGGTAGGTCGTGGTGGTGCAATAATACCGGTCATCACAGCAGCCTTTCCATCACGCTTTGCACGTTGTTCACGAGCCTTACGTTCTTTCATATCATTCCACCACTCTGGATATCCATGCATCTTAAAATAGTTCTCTACAACATGCTTGGAACTGATACAGTGAGTGCAACTGCCACCTGCGGAGCTTTGATTCCCATTAGTTGATTGTGGAAGTGCTCGGTTTTGAGTCAAAGATGAGGACCCAGTGGAATCGACCACCATAGAAATAATAGAAACATTGGAATTAGTGCTCTTATTAAGCATAATATTTTGACATTGCTCCTCACGTCTAATAGTAATAGAAAAAGTCACGTCTAATAATATTTTGGATTAGGAAACGGTTATGTGCGAAGATTTTCACTGAGAATACTATCATAGATATCATCAAGTCTAGCCAAGAAAACATAAACACGATCCTCCTCAATCTCTTTCTGTCTTGCTTGTTTGACGGTAATACGCTTTATGTAATCTAACTCTTGCCAGATAACACGAAGATTTGCATAGTAAGTAGCAAGAGGTTTGCCCGTCTGTCTCATCTGCATAGCCTTTTGAGATAAATCATACACTAGCGATCTATTAGCTCCCTCAAAATAGGTCTTTGATATAGCATCCCCAAATGCTCTTCGCGATAGGCAGACGGATGAATAGGTTCATAACATCGGGTTCCATAGCACTAATTAGCCAACCTTTCACAATAGCATTCTCCATCCGCCACTTCTCATAGGATGCAACTATTGAACTGGGTTCGATAGTACTCTCTGTCAAATAGCCGTATTTTCCATGTCCAGTGACAAATGTCTCAATAACCTTAGACCAAATAGAGTACATAGTAGGTGTCATTAAGCTTGACACCAAAGGGAATAGCAATAGGTTCCAGTGAGAAACTCGTTGTTTGAAGGGTCATGGCAGGTGTTGGTGGTGTTGTTCTGATTGGAGAATCCACACCATCAACCAAAGAAGACTCCTCAGTTCCCCAAGTCATGATCGTTTGTTACCCAAAAACAACTTGGTAAAGAAACCAAAGAAGGATATAAAGAACTGAAGCTTGATTGGGTTTAGTAGAGAAACCAGTGTAGAAGAACAACGTGTGATCTGCGATGTTTGACCTGGGTTGTGCGATAGAGTCACAGTATGCCGATGAAAGTAGGTGGCGTTGAGTGCCGCATGTAGGGTAGGTTTTTTGTTGTTGTTGTTGTTTAGGTGCGGAAGCTATAGCAGGATCCTAGAAGAGCCGCTCTGATACCAAATCAAAATAAGTCCAAGAATAATCCTTATATTTTATTATTCTTTTCTCTAGGAGGTAGTTATAGGGTCCCATATATGTATATTTTACATAAGTCAACTAGGAAAATAAATACAATCCCATCTAATAAGGGAATTACAATTAATTACAAAATTATCTCCTAAATCTAGGAGGGATTCACGCCAACAAATTATATTCTAATACCCCCTCATATTCCAGAGTTCTAATTTATGACAATTTATAGTATCATGAAATTTCGTGAATGTGGATATGCTATAGTTTGGTTGTCAAGAGATATATGTTCCTTAACCAACTGGCCTAATCTACATATGCACATTTGACAATGAATTTCTTACACTATTTCTTAAATCGATGACATGTTGGTGACATGAGGACAAAAATGAACAAAGAAACATAATTTTTTTTTTAATGTAAGAGGAAAAAATAAAAATTCCATTTTAAATTAAATATATATACATTTGTGTATATATAAATATATTTAACACTCTTAAATAATTATATTTATACATGTACTGCTAACATGTCATCACGTAACGGATGTTTTACCAAGTAGTAGTGATGAGCCAAATTAGCGTACTGAAATGCAAACATTTGTGTGTGTGTATATATATATACACTAAGAAACACAAATAAAATAGGCCCATGAAAGGGAATCTTCAACGGATCTCTCCCACTCAACATATATAGGCAACTCTATGCAAGAAAGTGGTTAGGCTTTGATCAACCATCTAGAGCTTTATTATCTCTAAAGCTTGAGTACTTCAACTTCAAGCCTCACCATTTAGGAAGTTAGGGAGGGATTTAGTAGACTCTTTATGAATGAGCTTGAGATAGTCTTTGTAGTCGACATAGTAAAGCTCGAATCTTGGGATATAGCCTTTACCCCATTCAAAGTCGTCAAACAGAGTCTAGTAGAATTATCCTTTGACATTCACTGAGCTTCTGCAAAAACAAAAAATGACAAGTAAATGGATACTCTCCATCATCGAACTTGAAAATTAACAATAGGTGGAGAGGCTAAATTTTTTTTAATATTTTTCACTAATCTTCCATGTGGGATAATCTCAACAACAAACATGCATTGCATTCAAGTCTTGACAAGGTTTTCTAACTTAGAATTTCATAAGTAAATGAGTCAGTCACTTACTTTATTGCAATCTTGATCTGGTACAAATGGCTAAGAATGCGCTGAATTCTATGTGGATTCTTAAGTGCTTTGTCAAGCCCTAATTTATCATCATTTTTTCGGTTATTCCTTTCTTTTTTTGGGTAAGTGGGGGGCTAAAATCCCAAAACCAAAAAAATTACAGAACAAAAGAATGAGGCCTCAGAGAGCCCCTAGCATCCGCAACAAGAATATCTTCAAGGAAGTCAAGCACCTCATCATTGACATGGAGACTAGGGCCAAGATTATAACTTCTAGTAGCCAAAGCATCTGCAGCTACATTTTGTTCATGGTAGATATGCTTAATTGCACAACACCAGGGTTCATGGATCTTCATTTTACAGCAGGAAATGATGCTGTAAAAAGGGTGAGTTGGAATAGTAGGAGAAGATAAAAGAGTTACAACAACACTAGAGTGGCATTCAATCTCCACATCACGATAGCAAGCGACCCAAGCCAAACTAAGCCCCCAAAAGAGACCCCATAATTTAGCCTCAAGGATTGTACTTGCACCCAGATTCACAGTAAAGCCCTGGATCCAAGCACTAGTAGCATCTCGTAATAATCCTCCAGCACTACTAAAACCAGTGGCATTGATTCTACTGCCATCTGTGTTAACTTTGTATGCACCAGGTTTGGGAGTTTTCCATTGGAGCTAAACCATAGTGTGCTCCGAAGTGCCTACAATTGGTTTACAAGCATTGTACCAATCCAACGATTACTGGTAAATTAGGTGCAAATGCTCAGAAGGCAAAATAAAACCTTGCTAAAAAATCTGCTTAATCTCCATTTCCAGATATACCATAGATAAATTGAAAAGACTAAGTACCAAGGCAGGCCATGATGTATACTCTTTTTTGATTGAAGATTCAAAAGGAGCCAATCATCAAACTCCATGAGTGAATGTCAAGGAGTGGGACTGCCACCATCAATTCTATTCCAGAGGGAGAGGATAACTTGACAGTCCTTAAATCAGTGCTCTACAAATTCTACAGAATGAGTACATCTCGGACAACCATTGATATGGGTAAAACCTCTTTTTTGCCGTTGAGCATTTGTAAGAATCTTCTTATGGCATAAAGTCTAGATGAAGGTTTTCACCTTGGGGAGGGGGGGGGGGGGGGGGGGGTGGTTGAGAAGATGTGTAGATACCAAAGGAAATGCCATTTCCATTTGTGGCTGTTATCTTCCACAAAGGAAGAGCTGTAGGCAGTTTTGACAGAAAACGAGCCATTAGATCGATTTAACAATTTAAAGCTCTAACTCATTAAGCACTAACCTGCGGAAAACTGACTCTGGTACACAAAGATCTTCTACCTTCTGCAAGCTCTTAATCACCAACTCTCAATGGGGCTCGAGTACTGTTTTGGTGCGTGTTCTTGCGAAGGCAGGGACCTCTGTATTAATACTGTTAGCTGGTGGAAATCTGATTGGATTCTCCCATTAGAAACCCAATTAGAATATAACTTGTACACCTAGCATCTGTACACTTATGTCAATAATAATAGGATTAGGATTCCTAAACTCATCAGGATTCTTTATTCACATCTGAATGAGTTTACTGGACGAGTTTGTATTGATCTCTATATTTGCAAACATGAGTTCAAGATTGATTCAATGACTGTGATGTCCTATACGAGCTTACATTCTCCCATTAGGACACACAAACATTGAATCCTGTATTGAACCATTGTATCCACAGCAAATATACTTTAGGCGCCATGAGATCAATCCAAAACTCAATCCTAATGTCAAGCTTCTGTCAAGAAGAAATATCCATACAGAACTAAAGAAACTCATGCTTTTAAGCAATCAAACATGGTTTCCAGAGTTACATGTACAGAATTCCTAAACACATGAAGCACCATCAAGACATAAGTTAACTGATATGCCATATGAACCTAAAATGTGAATCATAAACATATAAGCATATCAGGCCCTCTTTATGCTTCGAAATGAAGCCCTCAATTGTTGCATCTGAAACAAAAACTTTAATTGAAACATACCATAGTCTCAACTGAATATTGCATATCCTTAATAAAACTGTAGCAACTATAAAATGCAATAATAAAAGAACTTACTGTTTGCAAAAACTACCTTAGTGTATAGCCATGAACAAAACTTTAAACTGGAGAAAAATAATTAATGAACGAAACTGAATTAAGAGTTCCCACTAGACTTCATCATCAAAACTTGACAGAACTCCCATGCTCTTCACATGCTGCTTGAAAACACCATTTGGAATTGCTTTATTGAGAGGATCTGCTATCATTGAATGTGTGTCTATGTGGTCAATTCTAGTATGACCCTGCTTGATCTTTTCTCTTACTAGAAGAAACTTGATTTCCAAATGCTTAGTGCCAGCTGACCTTTTGTTATTCCTTGAGTAGAAAACTGCACCATTATTATCACAGTAGATTTGTATAGGCCTTGAAATAGAATCCACCACACGTAGACCAGTAATAAAATTCTTCAACCATGCTGCTTGAATGGTGGCTTCATAACATGCTACAAATTCAGCTTGCATTGTAGATGCTGCCACAGTACTTTGCTTGACACTTTTCCAAGAAATAGCTCCACCTGCTAGTAGGAAAACAAAACCTGAAGTTGACTTGAGATCGTCTGGACACCCTGCAAAATCAGAATCACAATATCCTACTAGATTCAGTTCACTCCCACTTTTGTACACAAGCATGTGCCCTTTTGTTCTCTGCAAGTAACGCAACACTTTCTTTGCTGCAATCCAATGAGGAGTGCCTGGATTAGACTGAAATCTGCCCAACACACTCAAAACAAAAGCTATGTCTGGTCTGGTGCACACTTGTGCATACATCAAGCTGCCAACAAGTGAGGCATAAGGTTTGTTCTTCATCTCATCTTTTTCTATCTCATTCTTTGGACTTTGTTCTCTATTTAGTTTATCTCCTTTCGAGATAGGTACTTCTCCATTTGCACATTCTGACATATTAAATCTCTTAAGTACCTTCTCTATGTATCCTTTCTGAGATAAACCAAGCATTCTTTTAGCTCTATCTCTGTGAATTTCCACCCCAAGCACATAAGAAGCTTCTCCCATATCCTTCATCTCAAAGTTTGAAGACAAGAACTGTTTTGTATCATATAAAAGAGTTTGACTGTTGCTTGCCAAGAGGATATCATCCACATATAGAACAAGAAAGATAAACTTGCTCCCAATGAACTTCAAATATATGCACTCATCTACTGGATTTTCCACAAAGCCTTGGGATGTGACAACTTGATCAAACTTTAAATACCACTGCCTAGATGCTTGCTTTAAACCATAAATTGATTTCTTCAGTTTACAGACTAAATGCTTTCCTCCTTCTTGGTTAAAGCCCTCTGGTTGTGTCATATAAATTTCCTCAGTTAACTCCCCATTAAGGAAAGCTGTCTTGACGTCCATTTGGTGTAGAAATAAGTCAAAATGAGCTGTCAATGCCATGATCACTCTAAATGCATCCTTGGTTGAGACTGGTGAAAAAGTCTCATTATAATCTATCCCTTCCTTTTGAGTGAATCCTTTAGCCACCAGCCTTGCCTTGTATCTTTCTATGTTTCCCTTTGAATCCTTCTTTGTTTTGAACACCCATTTACAACCTATTGGTTTTATTCCACTTGCAGGTTCTACTAACTCCCATACGCCATTATCTTTCATTGAACCCAGCTCACTTTGCATTGCATCCATCCATTTATCTGCTTCTGAACTTTGCATTGCTTCTTTGTATGTCAAAGGATCCTCAAAATCTGTTCCCATGAAGTCAGTCTCTTGGAGATAAACTACATAGTCCTGAGATATAGCCGGCCTTTTATTTCTTTGTGATCTTCTTACTTGAACTTGGGCAACTTGTGTTGGAACATTATTTGCTGGATTCATATTGTTGCCTTCATCTTCATTTTCTGGATTTGCTCGTTGCTGATCTTCTAATTCATAATCCCAATCCATCCCAATTTCTTCATTGTCTTCTTGGTTATTAACTTGTAGCACGTTTATTGGGGTATTAGTTTGAGCTGGTTCTATTGCCACTTCACCTAACTCTTCAAACACAAAATCTGATTCTTTGTCTGATGCATCTACTTGCTCCAAAAATACTGCCCTTCCAGTCTCAATAATTCTTGTAATATAATCTGGACAGTAAAACCTATACCCCTTCGATCTCTCTGGATAGCCAATAAAATAGCAGCTAATTGTTTTGGGATCTAACTTCTTTTCTTGAGGATTGTATACCTTAGCTTCTGCCTTGCATCCCCAAATATGCATGTGTCTCAGACTTGGCTTTCTTGTAGTCCACAACTCATAAGGTGTTTTGGGGACTGCCTTGCTAGGAACTCGATTCAAGATGTAGTTTGCTGTCTTGAGTGCATCTCCCCATAGGTATGTAGGCAAGTTAGAGTTACATATCATGCTCCTAACCATATCCTTGAGAGTTCGATTCCTTCTTTCTGCTACACCATTTTGTTCCGGTGTTCCTGGTGTCGTATATTGAGCCACTATGCCACAATCTTGGAGGAACTTTGCAAAGGGGCCGGGATGTCTACCTGTTTGATCATATTTTCCATAGTACTCACCACCCCTATCAGACCTGACCACCTTTATCTTTAATTCCAATTGGTTTTCTACTTCTGTTTTAAAGATTTTAAACACTTCTAGAGCACAAGATTTTTCAGAGATCAAATAGAGATAAGAATACCTAGAGAAGTCATCTATGAAGGTTATAAAGTACCTATGACCTTCAAGAGTTTGGACAGGAAAAGGACCACAAATGTCTGTATGTATGATTTCTAAGAGTTGAGAACTTCTAGTTGATCCTTTCTTTCTAGATTTCGTTAATTTCCCTTTGATGCAGTTTACACAAACATCAAAATCCTTAAAGTCTAAGGTGGGAAGAATCTGATCTTTAACGAGTCTTTGCATTCTCTCTTTTGAGATATGCCCTAATCTGTGGTGCCAAAGTTTAGAGGAGTTGGTCTGTTTTGAGTCAGTTTCAACATTAAGAGCTAGATTTGAATTGGAAGAGATGGTATTTAAACTAAACAAGCCATGATCTAGAATCCCATTGCCAACAAGAACAGAGTTTTCGAACAAATTGAAGCCACTTCTATTGAATTCAAAAACATAACCAGATGAAGCTAATTTGGAAACTGAAATTAAGTTCCTTCTCATGGAAGGTACATAGACGACATCAACTAATTCTAAGCAATGACTTGATCCTAACTGCAGCTTGACGACTCCTAAGGCTTTGACTTCAACTTTAGTTCCATCTCCTACGAAAACATGGATTTCATCTCTATTTGGTATCCTCTTTTTTACGAAGCCCTGCAAGGAATTAGAGATATGGATAGATGATCCAGTGTCAAGCCACCAAGAAGAAGAAGGGACATTAACTAGATTTGACTCAAAACAGACAAGGGCTTGATGGTTACCTCTAGCTATTTGCTTGTCAAGCCAGCGCTTATACTTGTGACAATCCCTTTTCATGTGCCCTTTCTTTTTACAGAAAAAACACTCATTGCTATCAGTCTTATTAACCTTAAGGTGATTAGTCTTTTTAGGGTGGTGAGCATGTTTGGAACTTTCCTTCTTGACAGGCATGACAGATTTAGATTTAGGCTCATCCTTAGTCACCAAGTTAACAACACTCACAGATTTGTCACGCTTGATTCTGGCTTCTTGTTGAACACATATAGCTATGAGTTCATTCAGACTCCACTTCTCTCTTTGAGTAATATAATTATCTCTCATATTGGTAAATTCAGCAGGTAAAGATTCAAGAGCAAGATGCACCAGAAAAGTATCAGTGATAGGTACCTCAAGATTTTTCAATTTGCTGGCCAGATCTATCATGGTTAAAATATGCTCACGTATACTTCCACTGCCATCGAACCTTATAGTTGTCAATAAATGCATTAACACTCCTGTTTCAGCCTTCTCAGACTCAAGGTATCTGTCTTCTATGGCTGCCAGATATTCTTTAGCAGTCTTGCAATCTGGAATGCCTCCACGCACAGCATCTGTTATGGCTCTTTTGATGATCATTAGAGAAATCCTATTTGCCTTTTGCCACTTCTCATATTTAGACCTTTGAGAAGCGCTTGCTCCCTCTGCAGGTCTGGCGGGTTCATCATCCCTTAGTGCTAGATCCAAGTCCATGACTCCCAGCACAATTTCAACATCTTGCTTCCACTTCTTGTAGTTGATCCCAGTTAGAGGATCGATTGCATGTGAGTTATAAGAATTGCTCATGACTGCGGAAAAATACACACTTATTAAATATAACTTTATCCCCTTACTGTATGCCACACCAAATATCCTCCTTTGGGTGGATTTTTGATATGCATATCTTGATCATGAAACTAAAACACAAGATTATGAAAATTGCCTTTATCAAACTTTCAGACCTTTAGGTAAGATAAGATTTGTCAAATTTTCATAACACCATGTATTATTCCATGCCATCATAAGCCAAAAACATAGCACAGAACTCCTTTGGGATGAGCTTATGCCATGTGTTCCAACTCATGATGCCACCTACTATCGATTTACTTTGATCGTTCAAGATGTAACAGCCATCAAAACTGCTTTGGCTGTTTTGGTGGTTGTAACATCTTCTTTATGAACTATATCGATAGAGCCTTTAATTTTAGGGCCTGCAGAAAATAGTTATAACAACAGAAAATTCTATGCAACATATAACAATTTAATTTTAGTTGTTAGGCATTAAAGAGTTTGAGCAACCTGGCTCTGATAGTTGGTGATTAAGAGCTTGCAGAAGGTAGAAGATCTTTGTGTACCAGAGTCAGTTTTCCGCAGGTTAGTGCTTAATGAGTTAGAGCTTTAAATTGTTAAATCGATCTACACCCACTCCCATTAAAACCAGCATGAATACCACTAATCAGCTTAAAAAAAATTGAGGACGGCATGCCAAGAAGCACGTAATGTCCCCAAACCCCATCATCCAGATAGTCACTAACTTTAGATTGTAATATTACCTCAGAAAGATCAATAGTAGCAAATTATCGCAGAGTACCACAATTGAGCCAATTGTTAGTCCAGAATAAAACATCATCCCCAGATCCAATTCTCCATCTAATACCTTGGGCAAGGATTTGGAGCCATATAACACACCCTGCCAGACACTAGTGGAACAATTATGTTGCAAGTCATTGGTATCAAGGACTCCTCCATGTTTCAGATATTTGGCATTAAAAACTTGGGCCCATAATCCCTGTTCATGTTGAAGACGACGCCAACAAGTTTTAGCAAGCAAGGCTTGGTTCTTGCAAACAGACTTTTTAATACCCAATCCACCAAAACACTTTGGTTTACATACCATCTCACACTGACCAGGTG